>OENT01000303.1:0-138576 GCA_900239685.1 Rotaria macrura
AACATAGTTACTTAAAAATATAACCGACCGATAGGATATCTGAAAAAGCCGAAGAGTTAGTAACAGCGTTCACGCTCCATTCAAGATGGTGAATAGAAAATTAAAATTCTTATTTTGACAACATCGTACCTACTGAAAATGGGGTAAATGAAACATTAGAATCTTAATCATTCAATTTCTGTCTGGGCTGGTGACTTGTGATAGTGAAGCAGTCGTCGAAGTATATACTGTCAGTAGAAAAGAATTTAACTAATGTAAATATTATGAATATAATGTTTTGATGTTTTGTAGCGTAGGTGCTTTTCGATATCAACATATGTACGAGGTATCAGCGCATGACACAGCTTTTCTCCTCTTGCTTTTTTCTTCGTTTCTTATTAAATGTTCGATTGTCACATGGAATATTATTCATTCTCATGTATTAATACTTTGCTTGCCTATCGTCGTTCTGCCTCATTACTCTTTTAATAATGGCAAACTTACACTGATAAATTTAAAGAAAAAAAAACCAAGGTTATTCATTGAAATTCGACACCTTAGAGTGTGTTATTAATTAGAAGTGACTGAATTACTACAAAGTAGAGATTGTCTTTTACATGATAACAGCACGGTTTTTCTGTTGATTCGTCGAAAGATTCTTTCAGTATTGTCTTAATTGTCCCCATGAATATGATACTTTTTAAAAGATTCTCCAAAGATATTCGTTGAAAACATAGCCCTGATAGCATCTTCTTTCTTGGACGATACCTATTTATAGATCAATCTTTGCCAATGCATCACGGAAATAATTCAAAGGCCGATGCATTTATTGATTCGAGTAATCTGGACTATCGTCGAAGAAGTTCGAGTTCATTCTCATACTCTCCGGATCCGATTAATAGACAGAGAAGAACGACCGAATTAATTATCAGGTATGACTATAATTTTCTTCTTTTATTTGTATTTCTCATTCTTGTATTATTTTTCTTTGACATACGTAACGTTAGTGCATTGATGAAACGCTCGACCATGTTCATATTCATATGGACCGTCTTCATTATGATTGTGATCACCGTTGGTGTTTCAGTGGTTTGTCTCACTTTACAACAAAATCAAAGTAACTTTTTATTGTTGCTTTTTCTTCGGAATTAAGAACTTTACACGTTGAGAGAAAACTAGTATGAGTTTTAACTTCATTGAAGACTATGTTCACTATCGTAGTAATAATTAAATCAATACTGAAAAGAACGATACAATAACGGTTGTGTCTTTTGATAGAAAGTCAATTAAACAACAATCGTATGTGTCCGATTTCGTATTGGATATGTGTTGAAATGACAAATATAATAGGATTTTTATGAGCTAATTAGAAAAATATTTGGCGTAAAATTGTAGTAGTACAACTTCAAGACTTAACCAATCGGTAGTTTGCATCGTTTATGTAGATGCTTGATCTGTGGATTCATTTAACTTGTGCTTTTCTTTTCAGATCAAACATGTGAGATCCAATTTCAAATGAGGATAGGGAATTCTTTAGGTCTCGATTCCTATCCATTGTCTCTTGTTGTGGCTGATGTCAATGAAGATGGTGAACTCGATGTTGTCGTTGCTAATTCTGGCATGAACACTATAGACATATTTCTCGGATCTGCCAATGGAAGTTTTCTAATGCAAAATACGTATTCAACTGGCCTTCAATCTAGTCCATCTGCAGTCACTATTGGCGATATGAATAATGATAATCGACTGGACATTGTTGTGGCAAATTATGGAACTCATAATTTCGGTATATTTACTGGATACGGCAATGGAACATTCGCAAATCCAAAAATGTATTCTACTGATTCGTCGCGTCCGAAATCAATTGCAATAGGGGACTTTAACACTGACGGTTGGATGGATATTGCTATTGTGAATTCAGGCACGGATAGTATTAGTATAGTTCTTGGATATGGTAATGGATCATTTATGTTTTCAACAATATATTCAACGGGGTATGATTCTCTGCCATACCAGATTGCTGTCGGTGATTTTAACAGTGATCATCGATTGGATATTGTTGTAAGCAATTTCGGCACAAACACTATTGGTGTACTGCTCGGACTTGAAAATGGAGCATTTACTAGTCAAAGTACATACTCAACTGGCCATAATTCTTGTCCATACTCGGTCGCTATTGGTGATTTCAACAAGGACAATCGATTAGATATTGTTGTAGCCAATTATGCATTTGACAATATTGTAACTTTTCTAGGATATGGGAATGGCACGTTTGCAAGACCGATTCTACGCTCGATTAACTCTGGATCTCAGCCACAGTATATTGTTATTGGTGACTTCGATGATGATCATCGATTAGATATTGCTTTAGCTAATTTTGGTGGTAATACTGTAACTGTTCTTCTTGGATATGGCAATGGAAGTTTTGCAAGAGAAAGTAATTTTTTTACGGGTTTCAAATCTACTCCTTGTGCGCTAGCTATTGGAGATTTCGATAAAGATCAACTTCTGGATATTGCTGTTGCTAATAAAAACGGTAACAATGTAGGTATTCTTTTTGGACAAGGATTAGTACCGTTTAGTACAATAATCGGATATCCATTTGATGATATTTCATTCTCAACTGCAGTCACTGTTGCAGATTTCAACAATGATCATCAGCTTGATATTGCTGTTGTTTCTGATCAGCATGATAGTATCAATGTACTTCTTGGTACTGGTAACGGAAGTTTTACAATCCAGGTTACCAATGATTCCCAATCTGGTTTCTTTCGATATTCACTTGCAGCTGGTGATTTCAACAAAGATAATCGACTTGATATTGTTGTAGGCAATTCTGTAGCGAGTAGTGTTGGCATATATCTCGGATACGGTAACGGACTATTTGCCAATCAAGTCGAGTATTCGACTGGATATGGTTCGAGTCCAAAATCAGTTGTCACCAGTGATATTAATAATGATACTGTACTAGATATTATTGTGGCTAATGGTGATGGGAATAATATCGGTGTGTTTCTTGGCTATGGTGATGGTACTTTTGGAAATCAAACTATCTATTCAACTGACACGGATTCTCATCCACAAGCAGTTGCTGTCGATGATTTTAATAATGATCATCGACCGGATATTGTTGTATGTAATAGTGGTACGAACAATATCGGTGTATTACTTGGATATGGTAATGGAACGTTTGAAGTTATGACAACGTTTCCAACAGGGAATGGCTCATTTCCTATATCGGTCGTTGTTGATGATTTTAACAATGATAATGCGATGGATATAGCTGTAGCTAATACTGGTACAAGTAACATCGGGATCTTTCTTGGGTATGGTAATGGTACGTTTGCACCGATAGTGACTTATTCTACTGGTGATAATTCTAATATTCGATCGATAGTCATCGGTGATTTCAATAACGATAAGCATCTCGATATTTTCGCTGCTAACTTTATTAGTAGTACTATTAGTCTACTGATTGGATATGGTAATGGGGCTTTTTCTCAACCAATAACATATATAGTAGGCGAAGGTTTATTGTATTCTATAGATGTAGGAGACTTTAATGACGATAATCAAATAGATGTAGTTGTTGCCGTTTATGATACTATAGGTGTGTTTGTGGCGATTGGTTATTATCATGTGGAATATGCTTCTCAAATAACCTATTCAACTGGTAGTGGTGCACATCCATGTTCAATTACTGTTGGTGATTTTGATCAAGATAATCAGACGGATATAGCTGTCGTCAATTTTGGAACGAACTCACTTGATCTTTTTCTTAAATATGAAAATGGTACTTCGAAAAGGTCAACATCATTTGCAACTGGTTTCGGTCCAAAATATGTGGCCGTTGCTGATTTCGATCGTGATAATCGACTTGATATTTTTGTTGTCAATTCAGGCAGTGATAGTATAACCGTTTTCCTGAAATATGAAAATGATACATTTCAACAAGAACAAACTTTACCTTCAGCTGAAGATGGCTCATTACCAGCTTGTTTAGCTATTGCTGATATGAATAATGATAGTCGACTCGATATAATTGTTGCCAATGAAGGTACGAGTACTATTGGTATTCACCTTGGATTCGACTACGAAATGTTCAAACAACAAGCCACATATTCGACAGAAATCGATTCAACTCCACAAGCAATCGGTATAGCTGATTTTAACAACGATTCTCACTATGATATTGTTGTCGTTAATAATAACGCTAGCAATATAGGTATTTTACTTGGCTACGGTAATGGAACATTCGAAACAATGCGAACATATTCAACAGGAAATTCTTCATACCCAGTATCAGTTGCCGTTGGTGATTTTAATAATGATTCTCGACCTGATTGTGTTGTTGCCAATTCGAATGCGTACAACGTAGGTGTTTTTCTTGGATATGGAAATGGATCATTTGGAATGCCAATGTTCTATTCGACAGAAGATGCCTCTTGGCCAGTATGGGTTGTTGTAAGTGAGTTAAATAATGACTCACGACTAGACATTGTTGTTGCCAATCAATGGACCACGAATGTTGGCATTTTTTATGGATATGGCAATGGAACATTTACTTCGATGATATCGTATTCAACAGGAAACAATTCTTCTCCGTGTTCGATTGTCATCGGTGATTTTAACAACGATAATCGACAAGATATCGCTATTGCTAATCAGAATATTGATCAAATTGGTATTCTCTTTGGATTAGGCGATGGATCGTTTGGAACTATTGTAACATTTTCAAGTGGAAACAATATTTCACCACGTTCAATCACTGCAGGTGATTTGAATGGTGATGACTATTTAGATATTGTTCTTACTGATTATTTCAATGATTGTATAGCTATATATTCTCGTCTTGGAAATGATACATTCGGATTGGTTGAACTATTATCAACTGGACATGGTTCGAGTCCATTATCGATTGTTCTATTTGATTTGAATGATGACGGTCAATTAGATATAGTCGTTACTTTGTCTCAAATAAATCAACTAGGAATATTCTTTGGATGTGGACATCGAAGTTTTTTACCACTTATGACATATTCGACAGGAAACCCTTCTCAACCGTTTGACATTGCCATTGCAGATTTGAATAATGATGCTCAATTTGATATTGTTGTTTCTAATCTTGATGCAGATAATGTAGGTGTGTTTCTTGGATATCGTAATAGAAGCTTTCTTATGGAAACGACTGTTACCATAGGAACTAATGCCAGTCCACGTTCTGTAGCTATTGGAGATTTTAATGATGATCATCGATTAGATATTGTTGTAGCGAAATTTCAAACGGATAACATAGGAATACTATTTGGTCATGGTGATGGAACTTTTGATATCATACAAAACTATTCTACTGGTGAACATTCATCTCCATATTCTATAGCTATTGGAGATTTTAATAACGATCAGCAATCTGATATTACCGTTGCAAATTCGGGTACCAACAATGTTGGTATATTTTTCGGTCTTAGAAATGGCAAATTTTCCAACTTGAAAACGTTTTCAACAAACGATGGTTCTCAACCATTGTCTGTTGCCATAGGTAATTTCAACAATGATGCTAGTTTGGATTTGGTTGTAGCAAACACGGGTACTAACAATATTGCTATCTTGTTCGGGCAAGGAAATGGATCTTTTGTCAATCAAACCTTCTTTTCAATGGACTACAATGCTCGCCCTTATTCTATCGCTATAGGTGATTTCAATAATGATCACCGACTGGATATTGCTGTAGTTAACTATGGTAGTGATAATATAGTACTTCTCTTAAAAGTTTGTTAAATGATATTCAGAAGAAATTCTTTTTTCGTAGTTATTTGTTGTTCATACTTGATTGTCACAGTACATAGATCTATTTTATTATCCTTACAGTATTTGTATTTCATGTAGATTGAAACCGTCTGTGATCGTTGGCTATGCGAGACTGACAGGCAGGCATCAGAGAAAATTTCTCTAATGAATCATGACGAGTAGAACAATGTCAGTCCCCAAATATTACTGTATGTATATTCCGCTTTAACCAATATTCTTTGATGTCGATGCTTTAAAACGACTCTAATAGTGAATGATGACTCTTACCAAGAAAGAATTATGCTACTTTTCATTAGAATTTTCAATCGTTTGTTACGTTCTATATAGTTGTACCAATTAATTTTTAGTCAAAACGAAAGAAAAGAATACAGTAGTCTATTCTTACATTTAAGTAGGCGAAACGAAAGTTTATAAATGAAAGTGATTGGTTTCATTCGCTGTTTTTCATATTGATGACACTGAATCATGATGTCGAATATTAAAGATTAAATTCATCACATCATTTTCTTAAACTATGTCAATTGGAAGGAAAAATCCTTCGCAGAAATTTTAGACTAGATTTTATTTAGTAAGTGTTATCTTTGACTGTAGCAACAGGTACATCCTCATTCAAAACAAAAATGGACACCTCAAAATGAATTGCACGAACTAATCGTAATTCTTATCGAAGAAGTCAATCAAATCCAGTCATCATTGTGATAGTTTACTATTTAGAAAAAAGCTGCGTACATTAGAATAATAGAATAAGTACGTCGTAACTTTTCAATCTTATTATTATGTATTTTTGTATGCGCAATCGAGTAATACATTTCATATCATGCATTTCTTAATCTTAGGTCGCTGTATTCAATTCGACATTTTTTTTTCGCTGCTGTTAAAATAATCTTACATTTATCTTTTTATTTTCTTTAATATTCAAATATACATTAAGATCTTATTTTTATTTATAAAATAAATTAAAGATAAAATAAAACCTTTATTCTGGAATTATTCACATGGTTTCTTATCGATCGTATGCTAAACAAATACATGCTAGAAATCATAGGCAAGTCAAATAGAGTGAGAAATCAGTCACTTTTTCATCGTACATTGCAGAATGAATTAACCGAACAAACATAAAAGTAAATGATCTAATTGCCAAAGAAAACTTCACGGCTTGTTTCTTTAAGTGCAATAATTCTTCTGTTTCATATACCTATGGGTATTCTAATGTACCATGTTTGTCACTGATAGTGACAATAGATTGCATTTACAATATTCTTATTTACTAATACAATTTCTAAAAATTCTTGTTCGAACATCTGAATGTTCTTTACTCTTCTCACGGGTTGGCAGTATGAAAATTTCATACGGGTAGAGTGTTAAACAATTAAAAAGACAAAAGATCTTTCCCAAACATCGCGGATAGAAAGCGTTCAATCGATTTTGCTGAATTTTACCCATCAAACAAAAGGTTGCTAGTAACATATTAAAATTTAAGAAAACGCAAGTGTTAAAAACTCTCGTCTAACTGATTGTGGATGTATGTCAAATATTTCAAGAAATCAATGAATCATCTATGTAGATTAATAATAGATCAACTAACTATGTGGTTAGTGGAAATATAAAAAGATTGGTCACACAAATATTTGTAGATTCTTTCTTGTTCTTCACAATACATTAATTAAACATTAATAGCCATGAACGATTATTCAATTTTTGCATCTAATAGCAAAAATATATAGCACCTAAGGAGTGAAACTTCTGTGTGTATGAAAAGACCAGTGTTTCCTAAAATAGGTAGTCAAGTTGCATACCATTTTTATCAGTAGAGTGCAAGATGATACTCTGTTGTTTCAAGAAAAGTAGCGACGATGCAGATCAAAGTATTATTTTAAATTAAACTATTGATTTGAACCATTTACCTTTGACGAATTTTCTCAAGGGACTACAAAGAAGTTCACCACTAATATGAAGACTGTTACTCAACCATATTCTAATACCATACAGATAAAATAATGAGGTCGTATGTTCTTAATGTAATGCGACGTCTACAGACGTGGACATTCGGAGAGGGGGATGGAACTTAAAAGTGGTTCTCATTGCAGTTTTCTATTTATGTAAACAGCCATCGCTTACATGAAAGAAATGTATTTTAGTTTCTGTTTTATTTTAGGTTTTCGAAGTTGACAAGTGCTATCTCCAGGTACCTAAAGAAAGTATACGGAATTCATGAAAAAATCAGTGATGATGCTTTGACTCATATGACACAAACATGTTTGCCTATGTGCTGCTCGGAACTTTGCACATCTGATATGTTCGTAGTATCCTAAAATGTCGTAGCGCAACAGTCTACGTGAAGTTGCCATTAATTTTGTAGTTTTTGTATTGTTATCTTAAAGTCAGACCTATTCGTTTTAAAAGCTCATAAGCAATGTAGTGAAGTTTTTCGGATATTATCAAAGTCATTTTCTTCTTTGCACAGTTACCGAAAAACATGAGAAAAAAATTTCCTTTTTATGAATCCGAATTGATACCGCGTTGTTTGTAGAAAACAACGATTGTCCTGTCGTTTTCTCTAGTCGTCACATGAGTATTCTAATCTAATAAGTCATTCATATTTTTTTTACTAAATTACATTGCACAACTAATGACTGCCTAGCTTATAGATGACAACATTCTAAGATCAGATAAAATTCAAAGCCCTATAGCTACTACATGTATATGAGGAAAAAGTAATCAGCGGTCAAAATCTTTACATTTGAAATTTTAAATAATTCGAAATATAAAGTTCTAGAAAGAATGAATTTCTTTTCTTATTAATAGAAAGAGAATCAAAGTTTTTGAACAGAATAACCAGACATTTTTGAATGACACTCGCACCATTGTCCATGTCTGTATATATTCATTCGCGGGTGAAATGTTAAGAGGACAATGCACATCAATACAAAAAAAAGAAGAGATCGTCATAGAAGATACTACAATAAGTATTTTGAAGAAATCTTCATATGTCTTTCTATCAATAATATTTTGAGTTCGATATTATGATACGATGAAAATTTTTATGTTCTATTGTATTCATCAGGGTATAAAAGAAAATGGAAGCAAATATTTACTGTGAGGAACAACTCAATGTGGAAATATGTTTTTGATTAAAAACATTTTTCTTTATCAATCACTAACATAATTATTTGTCTTGTAACGAGAATAAATCGATGCTGCTCATGAGTCTCTTATTAAACATCGTATGAAAATATTTAGAATTCATTCATACTTACCACAAGATATCACATCGAATACTGAGACTAAATCAAGTGCAAAAAAAGTTGCCTATACTCATGTGAATTTTCTCGAGTTGTAAGCTTTCAAGTGTATAAATGAACTGTTTCTTGACAATCAAGGTGATGCTATAGAATGCCGTGTGAAAGAGACTTTTCCATAAGAACAGTTTTGTTGAACGGACAGACATCATGATTAGAGCGTCTAATTAAAGAAGCTCGTTGTTCATAGTATTTTATGAAATCTATATGTAATAGATGAAATTTTATTTCAGTGAACAATTCTCGAAATTATTCTTCAACTTCAGATTGAATTTCCACTTCGAGAATTCGGCACATCGTTTCGTTCATATCTTAGAAATCAGGACAGAATTATGTTCATAGCTACTCTTACTTTATTAGAAATGCATGTTTTATGCTTTGATGGAATTTATAAACATGGGCTATATGAATCTAAGTTGTTTTGAGTAGAGCGATAAGAACATGATATTGCTTTGTTTGTGTGACCTGAAGAAAATTAGGATTAAGTATTGATTTTAATATTCATATACTTCATGGTATGAAAAACTAATTTACGAAAAAAAAAACTTTCAATATTCATCATGTTCGAAAAGATTGGCTTAGTGTATATATAGTAGTGGTAATATTTTTTTGTACTCCACTGTCTGTATGTTAATCATCGTCTAAAAATATGTCTTGCCATATTCCTTAGGTCAAAATTGCACTCTCGTAAATGATTGTCAATAATTGTAAATTGAAGTCGTACTTCTTAACACTGATGTATACAATGAAACTTGAACTTAATACAGTTTTCATAGTTATTCATCTTTGTTTTACAAGAAATCGTACACACATTGTTAGTAAATTAGATCATTCTTTTAGTGTAATACGATTTTATCTAAGCAAACGATAGGCAATCGTAGCATGAGACATATTAGCATCAACAACATCTTGAATACGTTAAAGTAGTTTGATGCATGAAAGAGTTAATTTATAGAATAGAATATTTCTCTTGCATATCTGTCATGCTCTATTGAATTATTTCATGTGTTGATTAGGATTGATAGAAAACTCAAACACAACTAATAGCAGTCCATTAACTAATTATTTCTATAATCAACTTATTTCTTTTCTTGTCACAATCATAAGAAACTTGAATAATTATGGATTGTCTCTTTACACGGACATATTCTGCCCTTCAAGTCGATCTCATCGCCTCTTGAATCATTTTGTGACACACAAAATCTACTAAAGAAAATGTACATGAGTTCTTGGAAATAGGATATTTTCAGCATCACTTTTCATTATGAAAATCAATATATTTTTGGGTCAAGAAAAAAAAAATAGAAACATCTATCAAGAATTTTGCCTAAAGCACATGATAGGATAGACTCTTCTATCTTCGAGTTCCATCACTATTTCAAATATGTCTCATATTAAAGTTGTTCAAAAAAAAATATATAATAGACGAACATGAATTTTCTGGAATGAAAAACCTTATTTCCGATGTAGAATATGTTACATACACATACATACACATATTTTCGAAGATCACAATTACTAATCTCGTATTTATAACTCGTTGATATTTCTTGTTTAAGAAATATGAAGATTTCGATGGTTTCAATCGTATGAAATTGACACCTATGATCGATAGTTCTAATTATATTATAGTCATTCTAGCTTTCCTTTTACAAAACAGTAGCCTACTGTTTTCTGAAATACGTTTGACAATTGAAAAGGTCGACCAATTGACTTTGATTGTGTTTGCATTCGAATCGGTTCATCTGATCATATACTTGATAACTTTCATACGAGTCAAAATTATTGTTGGCTTTATCAAAGATTAACATTTGCACTTTTACAGAACATCTAAATGATGCTTTAATTACACTGTGACATTGAATTATTTTCTTTCTCATGATCGTGCAGATAATATCATAGATGCAGTTATAATTGTGCGTATGACGATATTTCACACTTTGAGTGATACATTCTTATAATAATTCTATTCTAGTCGACGTTATTTTAGAAGCTTCAGGATAATTTACCATAACGAGGCGAAGCTATTTATATTTATATACACACTTAATTATTCTGTACGGAGAATACACTGAACTCGAAAATATCAAATAAATAATTCTAATTCTGATGGAATTCGTAGGTTTAATCTTATAGGAATATTATATCAAATGAATTTGTGAACGATTTCTGTTGATTAGTCTATGTAAAAAAAATCTGTTTGTATATCGTTTGATTCAATACTATAATTATATTGCTTTCATCGAGCAGACAATGTCTATACTTAATCACAAGAAAAACGTCATCAGAGTGCTTATAAAAGCTTGTTATTTTTTGATTAACTTTGTTTCATAAGTTAATTACTTTGAGTATATAACTTTTTACTCATCAACGACATAGTTTCGTTCATTAAGAAACAACACCTAATACTGTGATGAAATCACAATTAACTAATGAGCACATTAGATGATTCATTTTACTAAGATGAACTTTGTTCTTTAATTAGAATCCTTTAAACTAGAAACTAGACTTCTATCTTATCCGTAATTGAGAACTGTAATATTAAGAAAAGAAATGTTCAATTAATCCTTTTCTTTGATACTACTATTATTATAAAGAAAACTGTGACATTTATTTAAGTATTTGATAAGTAACTTGCACGCATCTTATACAGGAAATGCGTACAATGAATTATGTTCTATTCTAAAGGTTAGAAAGGAAAATCATTACATCAAGACATTAGACTACTCTAGTTTCCGAGTAGAAGAAAAAACACAATGTTTTCTTGATAAGAATAGGTAAGCGTAAAGAGAATCTTGAAAACAATTCAAACTCATTATGAAGACCAAGATTTAGATTTTGTTTTCAATATTAGCGTTAATAAACTTATAAATAATATATAGCTGCTAAAGACGTACGTTATTTTGGATTATTCACGTGTCACGAAAGTTTGTTTTTACTGTCTATCATTGTCAAATAAATCATCGTATGCATTAGTTCCTGATGATTCTTTATTTGTTTTCTTTTTATCTTCTAATGTTTTCCGATAGTTTGAAGAATGAGCTTAACTCTCTCGTAATTGTTCTATTTGATCACAGACATACTTTGAATACTTTCTTTTTCATACGAAGATTTCTTTTTTCTTTCAATATCATATATCATTAATCTTCTTGAAGTTGTTGAATACAAAGAAAAGACTTTTTAACGTCATTTGAAATATAGATTACTTCAATAAGTACTGCTGATTGCGCGCAAAGCTTTGACGTAAGTTCCTGCGGAAATGAATGGAATCTTACAAATATGAGATGTCCTAAGTTTTCTTTCTTCTTCTCTTTGTTCTATTTTCAGGAGATAGGCTAATCAGTAAACACGAATATTCATCATATCGAAGATCGATTATTAGTAAAATTTGAACGTAGATTATAATATATAGAAACATTATTTAAGATAATCAAAACCGGAACTTTCTTAATCATATTCATGATGTCAAAAATAATATTATCAATTGTACATTTCAGCATACGTTTGACTATTTATATATAATATTTCTCAATAAGTTTTTAACAAAACATTGCCCATCTATTCTCTTTAGATTGCAATGTATACATCCTTTAGACAATAAATAGAACCGTTGTTTTTTCGTCTCGTGTCTCATTTCCATGCCATTCTCTTTTCACGTCATTCTGCTTGAAATATGATTGACATAGATATGTATTTGTAAACATTTATCTATGGAACATGATCAAAGGTCAAACTATGTTGAAGTTTTAACGTTTTATATTTATTATCCTACATGGAAGAACGGCAGATCTATATAATTTATTATTTACTTTCTCATACCATCAACAGTAAAAATGCACTCTATCAAATCCCATGATGCTTCTCATGTTATCAAAAATATACTAATATTATATTTCTTAAATCATCGACTTGTTTATAGTTGGCACATGTTAGTATGATAGACTTACCAGTATATTTAAAGAAAAAAAACGAAAAAAAATTCGAATGTACAAGAAGAATATTTATTTCACTGATGAGATGCTATACATGCTGATGAACGGGTGGTATTCACAGGAATTTATACAGCCTGATTTTCATTATTTAAACATTAATCATGAAAATTCTAATTTTTACACCTTTTTGGTAATATAATAATAGAAAAACAACATCAAATGACAACAAAATAATTCAAAAACTAATGATCTTATGTCATGACAATCGATTTTACATTAACAGTTGTACTTTCACCACCATTAACCATACTTCCAATATAGTATCTTGATGAATGTCTTCTTGATGATGGTCGTTCATTTATTATTGAACGTGGTTTACAACCAATACTCAAGTTATATAGACGATTTTTAAATTCTTCTCGATAGATTCGTGATAATAAACAATTCGTATAAAAACGTGTTGCTGATATTAAATACCATGAAAGATAAATTAATATAATAATTAATTTAGCTGCAGCTGATTGTTCAACTAATGTTGAATATTTTTCAAATAGATATGCTATTTCAGTTACAATATGTACAAGAATAAATGGAGCCACATTTATTGATATTAATACAATCATTTGAGCATCGATACGTGAACGACGTCGACGTAAATGTGCTAAACGATTCACTGGATTTGCAAATTGTGAATGATTTGTATTGTTCAATGTTGTTGATGAAGGTGTACTTATAATTGAACTCGACAGTCGAGTTGTAGCCGTTATAGAATTACAATGAACGATCGTTTCTAGTTTAAGTGGCGTTGATATATCGTTGAGTGTTTGGTCTTGTGATTGTGACTGTTGTTGTTGTTGTTGTTGTTGACTACATGAATTTGATGTTCGAAATCGTTTTCTAAGATTAATTGTAATTAAGCATGTACGACATATTGATACAAGAATAATTGCAATCGGTACTGTCATATAAATTGTTACATAAATAACATTAATAAATATTTCACAAGCAAGATTTTTTACTCCACATTCGCTATCAAAACATAGAAGTGTATAAATTATATTTTGTACTAGACTAAAAAATATCATTATTGAACATAAATATATGAATCTTTCTCGTGTACATAATGTTTGACTTTTTGTTGGCCATTCAACTTTAATCCAACGATCGACAGATATAAAAACAAATACCCAAGAAAATGCAAAATAAAGTTCATAATTAAAACTTGAAATCGAAACGAATTAAAAAGGAAAAGAAATTGTTTTTCTTAAACGAGAAAAAAAGATATGGATGAATACAACTTACATGTTAAAGAATCGACACCAATGTATTGATAATGCGAATACATTTATTTGATAGATAGCATCGAGAAAATATTGTAAACTTGCAAATAAATTTAATATATCAACAAATGCCATGATAAGAAATAAAAATCCTGTGGAATGATGACGAAGTTTTTTAGAACTAAATGTTATGATTGACAAAAAACAACCAGTATAACCAAATAGATACAATATGATACAACAAAATGCAATGAGTAAACGTAAACCAGGAATGTGTACAGGTATAAGTAATGCTGATGTTGTCGTATTATTCGTGCCGAAATTCATCATGAATGAGTTTTTTTTTCTTTAGGAGAAGATCTATGCGTCAAAATAGAGAAAAAGAAAAAAAAAGAAGGCTATGAAAGAAAGAAAGAAAGAGGGAGAGATGNATTTTTTTCTCGCATCTATTATCCTCATGATAATTGTCTAAGATAGACCAAAGCATTTTAACACTTTTGTTCTAATATAATTCAATAGTTTATAAGAAATGCTCGGATAGAATATAGTCTCCATGTATATATATATCTGTGTGCACATCAATCCAAGTTTCTTTTATTTTTGATCTGTAGACAAAAAACAATGATATATGTCGACACGCGATTTGAATGTCAATAAAGTATAGAGAGAATCACGCATTGCTGACGTTGTAGGGAATAGCTTTTCTAATGCCAATAGGATGTGTAAGGTTTAACCACTTAGTGCATTCGAACCGCAAAGAACTTGATGCTTGTTTCTTCTTTTTTCATTCTTCGTTTTTGCTTCATAATTATCATCGACTATGACGTATTTTATTATCATTCTTGTGATCTGTCAGTTCAAATCAGATGAAATTACATTAGTCATGCTTATGTCAAATCAGAATATCAATTCATTGTGATAATTATATACAGTTCTCTACAATATTTTATGTAATTCTAATAAAATAAAGTTCATATCTAGTAGATATTGTAATTAACCTATTATCAATTTTCGATCTTTGATTTTGTTTTCCTTTCATTAAATATTCCATGCAAGCATTTCTTACCTTAATTATCTCTGAATACGTCATTACTCGTAAGCTTATAAAGTATAAATCGAAGAAAACAAAAATAAAACGACCTGATGAATAAATTATACTAGAAGATCAGTTAATAACGATCGAGTATATTTTTTCTTCTTCTTCTTTTCTTCTTTCATTTAATAAATAATTTGAAATTAACATTACTTATTGACTGACAACCTTGACATAAGTTGATCATAGCATTGTAACTATAGCTAATGTAAAATATTGAGGAGCAAAGCGTCTGTCAATGTGTTTTATCATTATTATCGTCCACACATGTTTCTTATTACTTCGGATGGTCTGCAGAATGAAACAATAACATAGAAGAACAAATGCAAGTAGAACACAAACAAGAATGCACTAAGAAAATATCTTCAAAAATATTCCATTTTCTATTGCAAGATTTATAAGCTTAGCCAATATTCTGAGTGATTGAAATAGAGCGATGTCGTGTTAGAAAAAAGAAATCACATATAGATCGAATCTTTCTTTTCATATGGAATATCTTCAGGCTAGATTGATGTCTCTCTTTTTTCTCATCTTCGAATATATATATATATATGTATACATCATAGGACAATTGCCTTAAGATTAATATTCGTTCAACTCCTTTTTAGTTAGATTGATCATAATTGATCAAATGTTTTATTTTTATAAACACAATAACAAAAAGAAAAATTATTGTTTTTCTCTTCGCATCAAGATTGATGCGAAGCACGATGCCGTAATATTTCTATGCTTGTTAATTTCAATGTTTGTTCGCAAATATCACAATGATAATCTTGTGCTTGTGGAAGAGCTGCCGTCGTTGAAGTTGCTATTGCTGTTGTTAAACTAGTCAATAAGTTAGTTTTACTCATATTTGATTGTGTCGTTTTAAATATTGGATTTTCATTATTGCATAAAGCTAGAAGTAAAAAAATTACATATTCATTGACATAATACATAGAAAATGATATGTTTTTATTGTTCGGACAGATGTTTTTTTTCTTCTTCGTTACGGAAGTTTTGAGTGATTTATTTTCAACTATCAAGACGAGTGTTTTTCTCATATCTTTCTGTCAAGTCTATACATAAATTTAATAAGCACAGGTTTCAATGACATTCAATGCTAAAAATTTGCTTAATCTACTGACGGGTGAGCCTGACGTTATCTGTAATAAAACCGCAGGTATTATAAAATGTTTCTATAAAAGATTCAAGACAAAAAAAATGAAAAGTCTGTCTGATCCTCCTCTAGTTGAATTGGTGATAGAGAGGCCAATTTAACAAAAAGAGAAATTTTATTAAACACTCGAGCGTTTCAATTCATATTAATATTCTCGCTTAATGAATTGAATTCTTTTGAGAGTCATTTTTAATACTAAAACATGGAAAAATAAGTATGAACTTTCTTCACATGAATATAAAAAGTTTCAAAGTAGTTCTAAAAGTTGTACATTAAACATAATGCCTTGAAAAAAGAAGAAGGTATCATTAGGCGAATAAGATATTAAGTGCAGATAGACATATATGAAAAGAACTTCGATTAATGTTTTTAAAACATTGAAATCTATATATTGAATGTCTAACGGTAGATGATGACATTATACTGAAAGCCTGATAGAATCTACTTTTTAACTGTTATCTTCATAGAATTTATATCAAGTAACAGAACAATGTTATCAAAATAGAAGAGACGTACAACAAAGATTTATCATATTATATGCTATAGTTTTAATAATTATCGACTCATTTTTCAATAATTTTTCAATACGAGAAGTTTTCTAATGATGACTTGTTGTCTCACAAATATGTCATGAACTTGATTGGATAGGTCTGTCAACACATGATTATCATTTTTAAATATTCTGTCAATAGTAGTCATAGAAGTTGGTGCATGCATGAAGCGGCAACGATGACTCAGCTACTTTGATTCATTTACTCATCATCGAGTGTACTCTGGAATAGCGTATCAACGTAAAGCACTCGATTGATTGATTAATTAATTAACAGATGTATTCGCAGATGTTGTACATATGAGCAAGACAAAGTGTTTTGTTAACGCTTCTCATGTTAATAATATCGAACTGTCGAAAACATCAAGATGTCAGCAAAAACAAATTACGATTCAAGAACCTAAGTACGAGTTCAATTGTCATATCGTTACTTTGAACATCAGTAATATTTTTGAAATTCCAAAAGAATACTTATTACATCTAGAGAACTTAACAGTAGAAAGAATTTGATAACAAGATTTCGTCGAACTCTTGCACACTTTCTCGAACCTTCAATAGATACATTTTTTTTTCTACGCAGTTCTTTGAATGCATTGCATTGACGACATATCAAAAAACAGTTATGTCGAGGTGAGGTAAATCTTTCATCTTTCAAGGATTTATCATAGACTATAAATGAAGTAGCTCTAGGCGAATAATTATTGAAATTGCATATGATGATTTTGATTCTATATTTAACTTTGGTTCTCGATAGTAATCAATTAGATTTATGATGAACAAAAGAAGAAAAAAAGTAAAAACTTACAAGTTAATTGACATCGATTTTCATGTGCAACACGTTCAGCAACCGTAACAAGAACATCTTCATTACAATATGGACAAATCCAATGTTTCTGCATTGTTGAACCAGCATATTCCGACCAAAATGATTCTTGATCATCATCCGATCGTAGACTAAAATAAAACTATTTAAATTTTTCGTATTCTAATTCCTAAATTAATTTCTAACCAATTATATGTTAAATATTCATTGATTTTTGTACTCTCGGCAGTAAAACCTATATCATCATTGTTATCTTCATTTTCGTAAACATTTCGTCGATAGATTGTATCTAATTCAGCTAGTATAATAAAACAGATAATATTTATTGTCTACTACAAACTAAATCATTTACCAACTAGAACTCGTCGAATAGCATAAACACATGATGTTTCAAGAAATTCAGCCATTTTTATTGAAAGTAAATGTTGTAATTCATATGTACGCGGCTTAGAAATTAGTTCAACATCCAATGATTTATTTAAATCTATGATAATATTCAATCATTGGTTAATTACATTCATTTTTATTCTTACCTTGTAATGTTAATTGTAATAGAAGATCGCGAGCATTTCGTAAAAGTAATAACGATGATATAGTACTTTGTGCTGTTTCAGAATTTTCAAATATTATTTCAAGCCATTGATCACAAAGTATATGAGTAAAATCATTGTTTGTTTCAAGTGTTGACGCATAAAGAAATACTGTTTGCATGGCAGGTGTACGCATAACATTCATTATATAGGGTTTATTTGTTTCAAGTAATGTACTAAATGAAATCAATTATTTTCTATCATAGTTAACAAAAGATTCATACAAGATAAGGACGTGGAGGCGGGTGGGTCACTGTGTTCCAATCTACCCCTTCCACCTTGATAGTCAAACGTTACGCCCTTGATATTATTCGAATGAAATTGATCTACTAATCTCTAATCGTATAGTAAAGAGAAACCCTGGATATATAAATTCTCATCGAGGATATTTAGTTCTAATAAGATTTTATCATCAAGATTAAAATTTGAAAAACAATGTGGCTTCATGCAAATAAAAAGATTATTTCATTCGATTGATCTTAGAAAGAATGAATATATATATTCTTTTTCAGTTAATCTCAGAGAAATATATATGAAACACAAATAGTTCACTTATTAGAATAAATTATTATCTTTGCAAATTATTTTCTCATTTCTAATACAAAATTTCTAAATATATATACATATATTGTATTTTTTATGTATTATAAAATCATTCTGAAAAAAAATCTCTCCTTTGCGTTTTTCATTCAACTTACACATAGACAAGAAGTTCATGTTGACTACTGAATACTATTTTCTTATTATTGGAACTTGTAGTTTTAGTTGAAGTTGGTGGAAGTAGATTGTCTGGATCATAAGTGAAAACACTGGTTGGATGTAGAACAACAAATTGTTTCGTCTAAACATAGAATTTTATAATAAATAGTATTTATTGTACATTGATAGAATTTCGTTTTACTTTTGTATGAAAAAATTGATCACAATCACGTTTATAATTATTGAATTCATCAGCAATGGCCACTTGTGGATAGAGACCAGAACAGAGAATTAATTTAAGCATATTGATATCTTTCGATCGATAATTTTGACTATCAGTAGACATTTCTTTTAATGTCGATAGATCATTAATAAGACGAAATTCAATATCACGAATTTTATCCGTTGTTTTCATCACTTCTTTTGTTAATTTATCTTCACCATGATCATCAGTCATTGAACTACTTATTGATGAATCCTAAAATTCAACAAGTTTTGTAATTTTAATTTCAAAATGAATGTTAAGTCATTTTTCAATTGCAATTTATAAGAAATATGACTCAAATATCTATAGAGTTGATTGCATGACAATTGTATTCCGACAAACATAAAAAGTAAAATAAAATAAAACAATTCCTTTGGGAAATTTCTGAAATCATATTATGCTTATTTTCAAAATTACTACTCATCAGTAAAATTTATTCAAACTTGGAACTATGAATATTGATTAAAAAAAAAGAAAAAGAAAGTTTTCTCCGTGGAGCAATGAAAGATTTTCAAAATATTGATAGATTTCATATTATTCTTTGTCACCCTTCAATTATCTTGTAACAAATAATCCATTGCTCGTACAACATTAATTCCTATGAATGATATAATACATCATGAGTAATACTAACAACAAGAAAGAAAAACTTAAATAGTATGCACAAAGCACTAGAGAATTTTCATTTGACCTATGATTCATTTTCTATGTTGCTTTCATTAGTAGTTCTTATATATAGTTAGGGTTAATCAAGCTAAACATAATATGCACATTGCATTAACCTACGTAGTTCGATGTTCACATACTGATGAAAATTTCATGAACGAGATAATCAAATCAATTTGTTGAAGTTAATTGAATAAGGACATACGTAGTTTATATGAAATAGATGAATATTACGATTATATGAATTCCTAGGAAGTGTATGAAAAAAATTCTATCGATATTTACATACAGTGGTTTGCAAAAACAATTGGCCACGTTATTTTCATTACAACTCCGATAGGCAATATTCTGTTATTTGTTAGTTTTAGTGTGGTTCGATAGCCGACAAAAAAAATAATACACAGTGATATATTTTCATGGAGAAAAAAATATTACAGAACAAAATTCTACTAGTTTAAAGTCAACAATACAATTACACTTATGCCATTGAGCTTTACTATTCATTGAAACAATCAGAGATTAGTGTCACGTTGGATATACAGCATTGAAACGAAAAAATAAAACCTTAGGATTCGAACATTTTCCAGAAGGAGGAGGAAAAATCGACCATCCTTTAGTTCATTGGAAAATTACGGAAAGTGCTTTCAAACTTGCAATCATTAAACATAATTTCAGCAAGTATGGATTTCAATAATCTCGAAAATAAAGCTTTGTAAAAGTTTTATTGTTTTTTAACTTCGAATTTTTAGAAGTCTGAGGTTGCCTGTCAAGTTAGTTATGAAAATAATATGGTCAATTAAGTTTTTGCAAAAACTATGCACTGCGGTGACCTGTTATCAAGATCATTTCTAAAAGCAACAATGAAGAAATTCGTTGTTTCATATGTGGTAATTGTCATCTGATGATTGATACAGTAACAGTAGAGAGACTTCTATGAGTTGTCGTACCATTATTAGATGCACTCTGTACGACGACTAATAAGTGCAAAAGCATTACCATTCGCTAATTATCCAATCGAGATTTATCAAGAAAATATCGTAAAATCTCGAACAGAAATATGATAATTAGTTAAACCAGTTGCTCGGAAATCATCACATGATATCTAGACATGACGAGAGACAATCTCAACTACTACAGCTTGACGTAGTTGTTTTACTCGAGAAATTCTATTTTGCATATTCTCTGCAATAATAAGTCCTATAGTAATTCATTATGTCGCTCAAGGAAAATACATCGATCATTATCAGTGCATCGATAATAGTTTAGCATCTTTTATCGACAGAATCGAGCAGAAAACGACTAAATCTCTTGTGCATGCCATACAAATTTCATCGTGATAATGCAAAACCAGCTATTCATCAAGATACATATATTCCGAATCGTCTCGAGTTTGAATTCATCCAAATTATTCGACAACCACTAAATTCTACACATCATCTCACATACTACTTTAGTTATGACATCTTATCAAATAGAATCTTGCCAATCCATGCAATTCACAATCCTTGTAATCAAGATTCTACGTACACTATCAGCAAAGATACTGACTACAAAGAACTTTTGAGAACAAATAAAGTAATATCTAAATTATCAGAATAGTGATCTACATCTATCACTAATTCTATACATGTTAATTTTTCTTACTTCTAATTTAAGAAATTTTCTTTGTTTAGATTCTTTATCATGTTCAGATCTGAGATCTTTTAATTGTTGTTTTTTCTTCCAATGTTCACGTTTTTCAAGTGTAGTACGTGCTTTTGTTTGACGATAATCAATTTCCATATTATAATCCTGATAGAAAAAAAAATTCCTTTTTTTAAAGAACAAATCTAGATAGATAGATTTTTCGTTTTGATATACTCGAAGAATCTCTTGAAATTGTCGACGTAATTTTGTTATATCATAGAGACGTTGTTCTTCAACACCACGTCGTTTACACCATGTACGAGTATTTTGTCCTTCAGTTTTTACCTATGATGAGAAAGAATAATTAGAGATAAGAAGAAAAAAAATGTTTGAACAATGAATTTCATTTCATACATAGATCCATTCATCGAAAAGATTTAATAATGTAAATGGATCACCATGATTTGACATCATTGGACGACGACGTGTTATCGTATCGGGATCACATTGAAGAAAACTAAGAAATGGTGATTGAATACTTAATGCAGATGCCATGATTAATACTGGATTAACATACTGAATGAATTCATTTGATTAGATTTAATTGTTTCGATTTAATTTTCTTTTCTTACTTGAAAAATACAAGCAAAAATCAATATTTTCCCAATGGATACATCAACCGGAAGTCGAGCAAGCATTGAGCCAATGGATGTTAATGAGCAATCAATAGTTGATAGAGCTGCTTGTTCTTGAAGACGAAGTAGAGCACTATCAATAGCTGTCATATCGGGCGGTTCAACAAATGGAAATCTAGTGTAAAAACAAAAGCTCTAAGTATAATTCATCAAGTTTGACTATATTAAAATATATTCTATCTAACCGTTGCTAATCATAGAAAGTTTAACGAGTTCATCAACAATGTTCGATGTTATAGAGTACATCGATTTCGACATTCGGTCAAATATTAAAATTTCTCCTTTTCATAATTTTCAATATGAGCATATATATATATGCATAGTTTATCGATGAGTTGCAATCGCTAAACCAATAAAAAACAAAAGACTGATAATTCAAGCGTTTTCATTCTTGTCGGTTTTGGGTAAAGTATAACTGTTCAACAGTAAAAAATTAAGTAGATGATCTGAATGTGTCAAATAAGTTCTACTTATGAGTTTATTACAAGTAATAATGTGGATAGTATATCGTAAGTACAGAAAGTATGAAGAAAAATTCGATCTTAATATCTATCTATTAACAAGCGTAATATATGATGTATGTATCGTAGTGAGAAAGTTTGTCACATGATATCATCATTAAACAAAATATATTCAATATAAATTTATTCATCTCGAATTACATTCTGTTAATGGTATAATACAATTGTCAAAATGATTTTGAGACAACATCGAAGACCATTCAACACTTCCTCGATGTGTAATCAAGATTATGTGATGTAATTGGCAACTGTGTAAGTATGGTTCTATGATAAAAGTATCGATCGAAAATTTTCAAACGTCATTTAGTACTGTCGTTATTAGCTATTTTTCTCCTACAACTACGGTTGATCCCATACAAAACTTCATTGTACGATCATTCATCTGCATTACTACGTGACATATTACTTAAAAATTGTGTTAGAAACTTTTGGAATGGACATGCAAGGCTACATATTTATCAAGATTTTCCCAAATACTTTCGATTGGACATGAGCCAAATGTGATCCGACATCATGTAGTTATTGTGTATTCTATCCTATCGAACTTGACCATAGCAATTCACCATTCTTGTAGTTTGTTAAAACAAAGATTGTTCTAGAAAAAAGTTCGATACATAATTAGTTAAGAACCGATGCAATTGCCTGTGAATAAGAAGAGCAACTTCTTTGTGTATTGATTTCATTTAAATGTATTCTAAACTCCTATGTATACGTCATTCTTATAAAACATGTCATTACATCTCTGGATCACTTTCACGTCTATCAGTTGTTTCATCAACTTCTAAGCAGCTTTAATATTTCCAATCAAGAAAAAAAATCTATACCACTGATAAGCAAAGAGTCTTTGCAATCAGTCTATGGTTAGCAAATGACCTACATGTTCATTTGCTATGAAGATCATGTATAATACAGCGATATCGACGATTGGCTTTTAATACGAAGACATGTCTGTACTTTCTCTGGATTATAATTCAAAGATATATAGAAGAAAAAGTATTTACTTTCTTGGATCTTTTAAACCCATAGAAATCATTTGCAACATAAGTGAATCAAGTGGTACGCGACGTATTTCCGGTGTTGAATATTCTTGAAAATTTAAATAATCATGTTCACTATATAAACGATAACAAACACCAGGTCCCGTACGTCCAGCACGACCTTTACGTTGTTCAGCACTAGCACGACTTATATTAAATTCTTGTAAACGTTGTAGTTTATATTTTCCATCATAGGACATTTCTTTAACTTTGCCAGAATCAATTATAAAACGTATGCCATCGATTGTTACTGATGTTTCAGCTATATTTGTTGCTATAACACATTTGCGAATACCTTCAGGTGACATGTCGAATACCTAGATGATAGAAATGAATTCTTGTTATTTGACCATGAGAAGTGAATATATGTACGAATGTTTGATTTACTGTCACGGAGCTATTCTCATTTCAAGATATCGTTTTCATCGATACGATGTTCTCCATCGAAACAGATCTTAACGAAAATCATTCATTTTATGAACGTGTTAAATTCTTTATTTCTTTCTTGTTGAACATCAGGCCAAGATTAGATGAGTAATCAGTGCTAAGATAAGAACATGGTACTCGAGAGAAAAAACTTATCCTACAAATGCATTATTTCCTGACGCATAACAAACCACTCGTTATAAATGTTTTCAAATTCTTCAAAACTAACAGCTAATGATTTTCATCATCTATTAAATTAGCGTAGAGATGATTCGAAGGAATATATGAATAATGAATTTAACGTAACATTTCGAACACAAATATTAGCAAAAACGAAAAAATTCATAAATTTTCCGTTAATATTTAAATACTTTATCTTGTTCTTCCAATGACAATGCACTATGTAATGGTAGAACAATCCAACGTTGATTTTCTTGAGCATAGGATTGAGCTGCTTCCATAACTCCTTGAATTTCAGCCATACCACTTAGAAATATTAACATGTCACCACGGTCACTCGATGAATACTATATATCGAATCAAAATGATTTTGTAATAGAGAATTCAAAGATTTCAACTTTTACTTTATTATCAATCTGTTCCATAATACGTAAATATGGTTTAGCATCAATTTTCGATGTTTTTCCAGCTGATTCTTCAACTTTAATTGGATGATAATTGACTTGAATTTTATACAGACGACCTGGAACCTTAATGAGAATAAGAGAATTTGAAACAAAGATAAATTTCGAATATGAAAAATTAGATTTCGTTTCTTTTTTTAACTATGAACATTGTCAAAAAATAAAACTTAACTATTCATATGATGTTTCGTACGAGGTACGAATATATTAGTATGAATAGAGACTTACTTTAACAACAGGACAATTATCGAAATAATTTGAAAATAAGTCAATATTAATCGTTGCAGACATAAGAATAACTTTGAGATCTTTTCGTTGAGTTATTAAACATTTAATAATACCCAATATGAAATCAGTAAATAAATGACGTTCATGAACTTCATCGATAACCAATATATCATAATCTGATAACGATGAATCTGTTTGTAGTTGACGTAACAGAATACCTAGCATAGAAGAAAAAACGTTTTTACTTTCATGATTACAAAACAACCCCATCATGAACGTTTTATTTACCTTCGGTCATAAATATAATGCGAGTTGATTTTACACGAGTTTTTTCAAAACGAACCTAAATATATATGTCTTAAGAAAATGTAATTATTCGAGAAAATTCTACAAAAAGTTTGATTTGACAGTCAGATAATATTTTTTATGATTCGTAGTATTTTAATCATACGAAGAATTGTCGTAATAGGACAGGTAACAAAATGTCTCAGATTTTTTTTCTGTACAGATTGACACTGGCTGAATGGAAAACGTCGAAAAGCGAAATGTAGAAGATTCAAATAACGTGGCATGTGAGAGTAAATTGCTGACGATAAATAAACATCTTATACTAATCAAAGCAATCCAAAACAGATCGACATCCTTTTCGTCAATCCTATTGACACTAGGGTATTTGTTTTGCCTACGTACGAGTAGAAATTTTCTCAAAACAGAACCTAGGTAAGTCAGAGGAATTAACCGGATCATCTTCCACGTGATGAATATTCGGTACTGCACAACATATGATGACTGACGTACACATCGATTCCTTACACAAGATTCAAAAGGTTTTATTATAAAGCAAAAGTGGATCGTGAAATGGCGCCTTCTTTTATGCAGGGACCACAGACTTATATAAAAATACCTTGATTTATCAGTTGTTAGTGCCAAAAGATCTAGTTTGATCGTGCTATAGGTCTGCAAAACCTTTTACTGTAAAGTTTGTAGCTAGTAACAATTTGAAGTGACGCGCATGTGGAGGATAAGTCAGGCAGATGCCAAATATTGCCTTATTCATTTTTACAGTGAAAAATGATTGAATAAAATTATTCTTGAAAGAAAAATTCATTTACGAACATTACAAGTCTATCTCAAAGTGATACTGTCTAAGGGAAAAAACCCAAGAGTAATAAACTAAACAGACAATATGTATAGTTCAAGAATATTTTTCACTATGACTTTCTCATAGAAAATCTACTGTTTCAGTGTATTTTTTTTGTTGATGAATTTTCATCGGAATTCATATCATGTTATAGAAATTGTATGATTGTCTTCAATTAAAATCTGTTCCGAATAGATTCTCAAAATTTTAGAAAGGCAATAAATAAAGACAAAGTTTTCATCATATACTTCTTCACCTTACCCTAACACGAATCTCGCTTTCAGGAAATCTCAATCGTTAATACTTTGAATGTATTTCAAACTAGAAAAAGAATTCCTTACTTGATATCCAACTTGATTATCGTATTCATTCAATGTTTCATAACTAACACGTTTAGCTAATGAAATACATGCGATACGTCTTGGTTGTGTACAAGCTATCTTATCAAAACCAGCTTCGAGTAAAAATCGTGGAATCTAAAACTCTAAAATATTGCTACAAATTTCGTTCTTCAACAATAGGAAAACTTCAAAGGCAACCTGTGTAGATTTTCCACAGCCAGTATCACCAGCAACAAGAATAACTTGATGAATTTTTAATTGTTCAAGTAATTCTCGACGATGATTTGCAATTGGTAAATTATTTTGATCTTGCCGAAGTTTATGAATACGTTTAAACTATTTTAATAGAAAGGAAAAGAAACAAATATTGCAAATGTTGTTTTACGAACACAAGAAGGGAAAAGACGTTATAGAGATTTTCTATTGTTTTCATTACTTTTTCTTTTTGATTAAAATCAAGATAATATTCAATTATTGATTTAAATTCAGCTAGTCGTGTCGACGATAGTCGATAATGATCGATGATTCTCTCACCAGTCATATCATAATGTGGTACATGATTTATTAATGATTTATTAATATTTATAGACATATTTAAACGATGTCTTTTTTCATAAACAATTGGTATATTTAATATATTCGACCGTTGTTGATCAGCATCTATGATAGATTGGAATATGAAACAAAAGTATCGTTATCCTATGATCTTATACTAGTTGGTATTGGTTTAGGCGGTTGTTTTCGTCTTTGTTGAAATAATTGATATTTTTGAACAAATTTCCAAAAATCTTCAATATCTGTAGGCGAACTAGAAGAATGATGATTAAAAAAAAGGAAAGAAAAAAAAAGAAAACGACGATAATGAATTAATCAATATCCAAAAGAATTTCTATTAACCTTAATATGATACTATCAATTAGATAGGTTTCGGTAAGATAATCACGTCGATTAAACCAATCAAATGAAGGGTCAATAGTTGGTTCTTCGATAGTTTCATCTTTTGTTTGCGATCGATGATGTTTCCGATGTTGTTCATCATTTGAATCATCTTAAAATGAAATCTACTATCTTCTACTGCTGTTTCAGCACAGATATACTCACGATAATGTCGTTTATCTTTTTTTGAATGGCTCATAATATTAACTATGGACGTTTGTAATTGAAATCTAAAACAAAACTTCGAATTCATTCGAATTAAACTATACATTTCTCTATATGCTAAATTCGCTCGATTTCTGAAATCAAACAGTTGATTTTACATGCAATGCTGTCAAGATTGACAGATCTGTTTCACCCGTCGATTGAATGATATCGGAAGTAACTCATGATGTATGCATTTGATTTCTACTCGAGAGAGACTCGTCATATTTTCTCATATTAAAT
Organism: Rotaria macrura; assembly: GCA_900239685.1. Classification (NCBI taxonomy): domain Eukaryota; kingdom Metazoa; phylum Rotifera; class Eurotatoria; order Philodinida; family Philodinidae; genus Rotaria; species Rotaria macrura. Next base: position 28,186 of record OENT01000303.1, read on the forward strand.
GATAGTAATAACATACAAATGGTAGTTCGGATATATTGAAAATTTTTGAAGAAAAACTAGTTACAAGACAAAATTTTAGATCTAAAACTAAAGAAAAGTAATATTTCAATGAGTAAAAAGGCAATACGGCATAATACAGATCAGAACATCATTGCATTTCATGTTGTTTTCCTCAAGAATAGTTAATGAACGTACATGTTTATTGAGTGTCGTTTCCGATTCGTATAAAGAAAATAGCCATTCTCTTTGTATATCAATAGATGTCAGATAGAAATAAAGCAAATACTTTTATTCGAAAATAAAAAAGAAATTCTTTTACACTTTAGATGAACTTGTATTTAGAACAGGAAATACTTTTAAATATTCGATACAAATGGCAGTCATACATATATTGTAGACAGCAAGGATATGAATTACTAGCTTTTCACGTACATAAAATGCAATTGTATCCACGTTCATAGGAACTTCAAGATTGTTTTCGTTTTGTGAAGATGAAATAAACGATGATGCTTGTGAGTACCATGACGTCTTATTAGAAATCGCATAAATAGCACAAAGAAATAATGAAATAGTAGTGATAATAAATTTGATTATAGTATAGAAACGATAGAGTTTATATGATGATTTTCGTAGTGTTTCTGTTGCAAGTAATAATGATAAAATAGAAAGAAAAAAATATATAAAGTCATGTCCGATAGACTAATTGGCAAATAGTTTTTAATCACTAATTTGTATGATGATATTGTCAATGTTTCAGAACTCTTCTTAAACGTAGAATAAATTTGTCCGAATACATCCATTTCAACCATGAGAACATAATGTAAAAGAAAATCTAATAACGCCAATAAGTACATCAAGTTTTGAATGATTGAATTTTGACTTGAACATTGTTCATTAGTTAAAGGTGCATTTAAATTTTCATCGCATACGGGCTTTTGTTCTTTCATTGGAAATAAGTAATGTTTTTCGTTTAATATCGATACTAAAATAATTGTAAAGCGCTTCTTTTTATGTATACACACGAAATCTTTCATATTTTCTAGTTGAAGAACGCTAATCGTAACAGATTAGATAGATATTCTATACAACGGTCAGTGAATCATTCTTCTAGGTCCTATATTCAATATTAAATCAAGACAAGAACGTCTTTTCGTCAATAATGATATAAGTCTTTAAGAGACGATTCGCGGCAGAACAAAAAAATCTGAGACACTATAGTTCAAATCTAGGTTTTCGATTATTTTTAATATGGATTCGAAAGTTCATAGCCTTTTAAAACCATATAACCTGAAATATAAGCATATTTGAATGTAGTAAAGTAAAGTTAGCGTGGATCATGTGTTTAAGACACTGCAGTTACCTTCTAGTAAAGTACTGTGATAATTCAACAGATTAGCGAATTTTTTTACGGCATTTACAAAAGGATAGACTATTGAGGAATTGAACAAAATAAACTATTTCAAATACTCTATACCATCTATTGAATTGAATCATAGAATCGAGCATTGGCGGAGAAGGTCGTAACTAATAAGAGTATAATGACAGATTTTAACAGTATATTGATTGTCCTTGGTCTTAAAAAGAAATATACCATGCTGGAGTTTTTACATCTTGTGTACTTTTCTATTCTTTACAAAATGGTTCAAAAAAGTTTCATAAAACAGAAGTTTACATGAGAGACGAAAGAGAGCTCAAAATTCTCTTTCCTATGTCGATTTTCAAAAGAAACAAAACTTCTTGAGCGATTTTAATTGACAAGACAAAATTACTTGTGAAACAACTGTCCTATTCGAAATTAGAGTCATAAAATTATATCGAATCGAATTTCTCTGGTTGAAAATCAGCTGTGGTTTGCCTCAAGTCAATTCTTTATCGAAATTAAAACGTGCTAGAATTCATTCGATTCCATGTAGGTTTTTTACTCTAAAATTCTAAAAATGAAAATTGTTTCACCAATAACTGTATCTTCTAGTTGAAAATCGACATGAGAAAAAGAATACCGAATGTTCTGTTTCATCTTGAAAATGAACTTTGGTTTGCGAAATTTTTTCAATCGTTTTGTAAAGAATTAAAACGGACACAAAATAGAAACCACGCAGCATGGTAAATTTTAATTGCGAAAACTAAAAATACATCTACTATCAAAAAAGTATGGTTGTGAACTCATAGATTATGACGTACCCATCATTTATGTTGAAATAGTTCATCTTGTTTAATTGTTCATACTCTATCGTTTCGGAGGTGAATTATCATAATTCTTTAACTATAGAAGCAATATAATGATAAACGGTTGATCCAGATTAACTTCACTATACTACATATGAATGCGCTAAACTTACGGAACGATAGTTTTAGAGTACGGTCTTTCGAACGCATATAAAAAAATCAAAACTTTGACCACTACTTCTAATCCGTTGGTAAAGTCGGATCCTCTCGTAAACTGTTTCTTACGTAGGGATCTGCAAAATGACTTTCCTTCAGTCCCGTTCAATGTCTTCAGTGAGTTTGATTCTGATTTGGATCTAAACGTTTCAGCAGTGCAAACCGTGTCTCAATTAAATTTTTTATAGCTTCTGTTTCTGATTTTCTTCGCTAAAACCAAGACTAATTTTCAAAACTAAGCCTAAATTTTTAGGTTAAAGTTCGTGTTCCCGTATAGTAGTTAAGTGGTTTTTTAAAATATTCGAAGCTACAACAACAATATCACTCAATTCATGCCAGATATACCCAAGGAGACAAAAATTTTCAAAAACGTGTTTAAGCGCCCGAAAATGGACGAAAAGTTGAGAAAAGTGAACGTGTTTGGATGACAATTGACGTTCCCGAATGTGAGTAAAAATACGCTCATGTTCTCACCTTACTGTGCGTTTAATCGCGTTTTCAGCCTAAAAATGCTTGTAATGCATAAAAAAAGAGAAATAGTGGTCGCCTTATTGATACTTAAGAACTCCTATTATGATCCGCTCATTGATAATGACTACTATATCTCTAGTTTTTTATCCATTTACAAGCGTTTTTTGGCTGAAAACGCGATTAAACACACAAGAGGGTGGAAAAATGAGCGTTTTCTACTCACAATGGGGTACGTCGATTTTCATCCAAACACGTTCAGTTTTCTCAATTTTCCGTCCTTTTTCGAGTGCTTTAACGCAGTTTTTGAAAATTTTTATCTGCTTGGGTAGACGGACAACGACAAAAATATTTCGATCAAAAGAGCAACTAAATTACTATTGAATCGAATTTATGTATATTTCATACACATTTATCAATTCAAAAACCTGAGCAAGGCTTCACATTAGTCTTGCATCAAGACTCTTGATTCTTGAGATCAGAATCGAAGTACGTAGAAAAATTATCGAAATTGCAAATAAAAATTGATGATTTCTGACTTTTCTAATTCAAAAGGAGAATATAAACATGAAAATGCATAATCTAGTTAGAGATAAAACGAGACTGGGATCACTCTGCAGGTCCCTTCTGTTAAGTGACAATTATAAATTTCCGATGCAATTAAACAAACGAAATTCTATCAGTTAAATATGTTTCAATAACAAAATGTCAACATATTCACCTATACACTAGCTCCACTTATCCTGTATAAAAAATAATCGGAAACATTTGTATGATTAAACAAGAAATAGCACAAGTGACATGAAAATTTTATTTTTCTTCTAATGTCATGATCGTTACAGATCAATGGTTTGTTACGCCGAGGTTTTATTGCTCATGATATTTTCATTCAATGCGTGTCGGTGTGCAAGAAAGATAAATCAGTTTGATTAAGAAACGAAGTAATCAATATTACTATGAATGTCAATAGACGACGAAATAAATTAAAGGGCTTGTACGAAACAAAAGTTATCTGAGAGAAAAACATCTATTGAAACAGAGAGATTCGACTATTTCACTGAACTATTCATTTTTACATCTATAAAAGTGTCAAGGATAAATTTGATTCCCTTAAAATCATGAAATAGCAATGGCTGAACATTAGAAAATAAAATCATAATCGGTTTCTTTTTAGATTTATACTGATTACTTTTCCATCGCTAACTATTATTGTAATAGGATGAAAATTTTTACGAAAATTATATTAGACTCATTCGTTTATTAGTACATTCATCAGGATATAACGAATTCTTAATTACTTTAATTGATAATGATCTTGATGTACATTTGTATTTGGTCAACTAGACGAATTATGCTTTTCATATGTTTCACAAAAATATATTCCGCTTTCTATATCATCAATAAGTTATTCAAAGATGTGATGAGGCGCCGATATTATATGTTTTATTTACGTGATGGATTATAAATAATTCTGCAGAAAAAAAACTTCCATATATCCATTGATAGTGGATATTTTAGAGTTTTTCTTTCCATGCACGACAACAGTTGTTCGATGTTTCATGGACTACGAAATTTTAAAATTTTAGTGAAGAAAATCATATCTATCGAATTGAGATAATCAGACTTTGTTGGATTAGAAAAATACTTTTCCACAAGTTTAAAATAACAGTCTTCATCGAAAGTATGTAAACTGAGGACTTTCTATTTCAAGAATGTCTCCAGTAATCATAACATTTCTTTAACCTCTAATTACAATGTATAAAGCATCGAATGAGTCTAAAATCATCATCTTGGCGAATGAGATCGTTCGAATATTTACGTACGAACTCTTTGAGCTACAATTTATGCTACACGTATGAATTCGAAAGAAAATTTATCATAGTTGGAAAAGTTGTTATTGAAATATTCAGTCCTCAGTACTCTTACTTTCTGCGATGGTTGCTATTTGTGAAACGATTTCTTTCAATATGCGAGAGACTTTTTCCATTCAATAGTATATTAAATTTAGCAAAATATGATTATGTGATTTAAGTAGAGAAGGTTTTCTTCATTAACATTAGAAGATTCACGATGAAAGAAGTATCAAACGACGGTTGTCTCGTAAAAAAAAACAATGACTCAGATTTATCAAATTAATATGAAGCTTCTCCATCATACGTAAAGATTTCATCAACGAAATATATATTTCGCATCAATCTAGTAAACAACTTAAATTGTTTGAATGTTGAAATACTATCGAAATCTTTCTTTTCATAAAAGTAAAGTCTATCATTCTGTTTCACAATGTTATGTACTATTTAAAGAAATACTAAATATTATAAATACTTAACCACTGATTAGTAGGAAATTTCGAAGACTTATTTTTCTTGTTGCTCATATACCATGCTATGGACCATATTATAGTATTTTGATAAGGTTACATGCCAAAATCGTATTCAAGATTCTTCGAAGTATGTGAATGGAATAAAAATAACTCATAAGTTGAATATATTTAGACTTACTTTTCTTCATAAGACTCTTATTCAAAAGTATGAAAGACGCTAAATAATAAACATGCAGTTCTCTTACTAGGGAGCTTTTTCTTTTCACTTCTGTGTATACACTACCTTACTCGAATTATGACTATTTCAATGCAGCATAGAATAAATCATTAACCGACCAGCAAATTTCAAATACACTTCAATATCAAAAAAGAAAAGAAGAAACCAAGAATGATTATTTCTTTAGATTGACTGTTACAGAAAAAGAACCTTCCTCGGTTTATAGAAGAACACTAAAAAGTGTGAGACACATGCATGACTGAAAATTATAAGCGATATAAAAATTCATTGATAAGTACCAGTGTTTCAATTAAGATTTTTTCAGTGTATTTAATCGGTCAATTTTATAGTATTCTAATGTGCTGTAAAAAGTCACCATTGAAATGCATATCACTCCAGTATGAGAGCATATGGATGGTAACTAAAAAGAGAGGTACAATTGAAACCGTGAGTTGTTATCTCGAATAAATCCTACTGAAAGGTGATTATAAGTTTCAAGTCAGTGATTGACCAAAAAGTGGTATATTTTTATATTAAGAGAGAAAGACTTTCTCTTTCTGGTCAGTGTTTTCAATGGAAATCTAAAACAAAATGTACATGAACACTTTACTAATACAAGCAAAGTGTACGTTTACACTTCGTTTGTGGCAAAAAAGTGTACAAAGCGTACTGAAACTAATTTTTTCGATCTAGAAAACAAAAAATATCATTCGTTTTGCCGCGATGAATATAAACTAAGATTTGAAAAGGAAATAAACAAGGGTGGCATAATTGTGGTAGGGATTTAAGAGTCACCTGCCTAAAAAGAATTTCATTGAGGCTTTCTCGGAGTTTTGGAGGAACCGCACTTCATTTTAATCATAGTACCCTCACGTTATTTTGTGGCTGTGAATCGCACGAATCAGTGTGCAAATAGGGGTGCAACAAATCTTTAATGGATTTGAGATTTGTTACCAAATCTCTCAGGTTTGGACTTGGTTTTGGTTTCTGGATTTGGGGTATAGTTAGAACTGAGTTCCTAGCTGTGGATTTCGTCTATATTTGGATCACAGGATTGTTTATATTACTTTTTTCAGCTTAAATTTTGGATTCGGGATTGGTGATACGTTTGGAATTTGGGGTTTCGACTTGGACTTGGATTTGGGTTTGGGTCTTAGATTTGGATTTAGACTTGGGATTTGTTTCCGATCTAACATCAGACAAATTTTGTAGTCGTGCTACATTGAAACCAAATCTCAATCCCAAATCCAAATTCCAAACACAAATCCTGCCCAAATCCTACCCATAATGATACAGACCAAATCCCAAATCCAAATCTAAGATACAAATCCAAATCCAAACCCAAATCTATACCAAATCTAAACAATTTTATATCAGCCTCTAAGAATTAATACTCTTCTCTCCCTTCTAAGACTTTATATTAAAAATTCTCATCAGATTTGGACAATTCAAGACCAAGCCCAAACCCGAATCCAAATCCAAATCTCAGTCAAGAACAAATCCAAATCTATTTGCACCAAATCCCAAGGCCTTGGATTTGTTGCACCCCTATGTGCAAATATAATTAAAGTGAAGAAGAATCGGACCAAGTTGCTCACTCCGATCCCTTTGCATCCAACTGCTAATAAATGGTACATAGACATTCTGTTTCATAATCCGACACAATATTTTACCAAAAATGAGAAGAAAACGAGTTTGAACATAAAAATACAGCAGCAGTCACAAACTTATATCTTATACAGTTGTCGAGGTTCTAGAATCAAAATGCAAATGGTTTTTGCACCGTATACTACGTACACTTTAGGTTTTAGAGCAATGTGTAAATCAGAAGCACCGGATGTTCTGTACATTTTACTTCTGCTTGGTACACCTGTTATTAGAAACACAGTATCTGATCCCAGGTCGATCGATACGGACCGTTGAGTGGACGTGGTTATACGGACCGTAACATCATTAAAATAGGCCTGTATACGGCCGTATTTTCACAGTATACTGCTCCGCATACGGTACTGTTTCTGGGCACAGTAATAAAGGATCGTATACTGTGAAAATACGGCCGTAAACGGTCCTATTTTAATGATGTTACGGTCTGTATAACTGCGTCCACTCAACGGTCCGTATCGGATATCGGTTTTGATGGACCTGGGATGGTATATATGTTCTGAAATTCTGTTGTGCACAGATGAAGTCGATAGGTGGCACCACATTCACTGCCTTTTGTTATACAGCACAGCGAATGCGGTCGTATTTTCGATATCGTCGCGGCGCACAACAGAGCTTGAAAATATATAAGCTGCCGAATAGGGGGAGTCTTCCTTTATACATCTAGATACAGCCCACCTTTTGGTCTTAACTTTATTATCACCTCTTATTCGAAATTATGTAATAAAACGTTAGATGGTAAAAGTCAAATGAAGAATATAGTTTAAATAAAAATATTCGAGGAATTTTCGATGAAAAATTAATGATATTGATCGTACAGTAGTATCTAAGTAGAGCAGTTCAGATCAAATCTCTTTGAACAACAACACAGCAATTCTACGAGAGATTTTTATCATCAGTATTCATATATATGTATATTTATTTTTATTAAATATTTTCATTTTAAAAACTCAAAGTTATGTCTAATTATATTAAAAATTTCTTAAGAAAAAATGCTTGTAGGACAAACAGACACACCAAAACGCACAAATAAAAGAATTTCACCTTGGTGACGCTCATATATACTATTACAAAGCTATCAAGGACAAGTAAAGGAAAGAATAATAGTTAGATGAATAAAAAAAAGACAAAAGAAAAATAAAACGATTAAAAAATATCATTTTCTTTGAGTTCAAATTTTAATGATTCCTCTTCATCACTATCATCCATTTCTTTGTCTGTCGACGTTTTTGATTTTACACATGGCCTAGAATAAATGAAATTCAGAACTTTTTATTTCTTCTCCTACTCGTTTCAGATATTCATATTTACCAAGTAAGACCCATTCGATCGATATCATGAATTGTTTCGGGCAATCGTTTATTCATTGTTTCTGGGCATACTGTTGCAAAAGCTGCAGCAACAAGAGATGTTATACCAAAGACAACAATAGGAAAATGAATCCACGCTCGAGCCTTTACAACATGTAATGAAATATAAACGAGATAAAAGAAGGCCATAAATCAATCAACTACATACAAGAAGATCATTCGATAATGTTCCAATAATGGCTCCGAAACGAGCAACCATTGAACACATTCCAACGCCAGTATTTCGAACTTGCGTAGGAAATAATTCATTTGCATAAATATATATAATTGCATAGGAACCCGATGCAAGAAATTTCAAAACAACATTAATTATAAACATAAGAATGCGTTGTTCTAGAATGAAATATGATCAACATATAAAAATTAATTTGAAAATGTTTTCGTGAAATTTTAAGCATCATGCAATACCATGACTATCCTTTGGCATTAACATTTGAATAGGTACGACAAGGAATGCAAAAAGTCCAAATGATAATACAAATGCACAATAGGGTAATTTACGACCCCATCGATCGAGTACAAGATGAACAACACAGTAAGCAACAGTTTCTATTACAGCACCTGCAAAGAACGCTACATACGGGTTAGGTAGCCATGCTCCTGAAAGAAGAAAATTTTAGTTTAATGTTAATTGAATTATTTGTCATACCCGTATTTTGTGAAACACCATAGAAAACAAGATTTTGTACAAACCTATTATACATAGTGTCATCAAACGAGAAGAAACAAAACCATACAAAATTTACCATTGAAATGACATATTAATAGCAATTACAATCATAACTTTCGATTGTATTAAAGTTTTTAAACCATGAACTCTCTTTGGATACATTGCTTCTCTCTAGAATATTGATTCGATTTAATATCGATAAAATACATATAGAAGAACTTCTTAATTTTTTATTACTTTTTTTTCTTCATTGATTAAACGATCATATTCTAATGAATTAAAAGTTTTTCCATTAGCTTTAGCTATTCGACGAAGGATTCTTTCTGCGTGGGCATAATGACCTTTCGACACAAGCCAGCGTGGACTTTCTGGGAGAACACTAAAAGAATAAAATATTTAGAAAAACTAAAAATTAATATAACTAAAATACACATACAAATAAAAGAAAAGAAATGGTATTGAAAATATAGCTAAGGCTGTGTTTAATAATTGCCATGTTCGCATAAAATAAGCAAATGCGAAAAGTATTATTTGACCGCCAGCAAAAAAATATTCAATAACAATGCCAGTAAATAAACGTTGTTTCGGTCCGACTATTGATAGAGTATAAATAGAGTGTTAGAAAAAAGTATAATTCATAAAAAATATTCAACAAACCGATTTCAGCACCTAAAAATAGAAAATATTTTCTTTTTTCAATGATTTCATATCGTCAGTGATCATACATCAACATACCAATAACGAAGCCAGTAAGAGCAACACCACGTGTTGCACAAGCAAGTAGAAATCGGCCGAGTATAAAAATAGCATATCTTATTTCAAATCTAAGTTGTTGATGAGGTGCGAAAGCACACATAAAACTGGCTATGGTTATGACTATAAATGAAACACCCATAATAGGTCGGCGACCAAATCTATAATAATAATAATAAAATTGATATCTATGATTTCAAATGCAAGAAAAAGAGATTCCTCAACCTACTTATCTGATAGAATACCGAATACAAGTGAGCCAACCATATAACCAAAGAAGAAAACAACTTGAACAGTAGATTTCATTGATACACGATCACAAACCATATCCCACTGAACAGAAGAAAAAATATACAAGAAAATAATTAAAATGTTCAATAGAAACTAACCTCTTCGACAAGTGTTGCTTGAAAATATGTTCGATCAAAAATAAAATCAGTGCAAGGCTTCATATATGTGTCAATGTATTGACTTTCATTAGTAAATTGAAAACATTTTTGACATTCATCTACTGATATTTTCTTTTGATGTTGACGACATTGAGATTCACTTGGACGAGCAACATTGAACATATCATCCCTGAATGAATTTTCCAATGTATTATTCATAGATATTTGACAACGAAACGAAGGTGTAGCTGCAGTAAATGTCCATGAATAAACCATTATCGGTGGTAACATATATGTCAAACATATTAGGAAGTATTTAATTTTTTGATATCGACCAAACACTCCTATTGTTTTATAGAAATCATCGAATTGCATTGCTTGAGATCGCTAGTAAAATATGAATATAGACTCTGATGACGATTCAGTTCAGTTCTAAAACATATAATCGAAAAAGTTTTGTCCTTCATCAATTCATATGTTGCGATTTTTTTTCTCGTCTACCTTTTCCTTTTCTTTCGTCTTCGCTTTTTTTTACCAGGTTCGTTCTTTTTTTTGTACGTATGTTAATAATGATCAGTATTATATCATCGAACCGTGTAGGTTATATATCGCGTTGAGATAGTTGACACATTCTGAATACAGCTCCTATGTAAAATGTCCGCATCATTCAGTAATCATGCCGTTTTTTTTACTTATATACGTTTGATTTTTTTTTGTTGTTTTATTATATTTGCTCTTTGGACTAGATGCTTTTTTTTTATTTGATCACAACGATGCTCTCGATAAGGACAAAGAACTACTGAAAAATAAAGAAAAATTGCTTCACACAATCGGCATTGCACTTAATCTGCTTAATAGATGATGAGGGCTGATGAAAGGGTGAATAATATTACTTTGTCTTAGAAATCGCGTGTATTCTTTAGACTTTATGTTTATTGTGACAAATACAAGTGACATTGATTTAGTAGGACACAATGAGAAAAAACAATTAACCTGTTTAAAGTCTCTATGTCTATGGTTTTAAGATTAAAAAAGTTCTTATATTAAGATTTATTTATTTTCTCTGATAGATGATTTATTTGAAACGTAACTATATTTAAAAAAAAAGATAGTGAATGTAAGTTTATATATGAGGTTTTGTGGCTTTACATTCCTGTATTCATTCGAAACAGCACATCATGACAGACCATAGCAAACACTTCTGTCTCCTTCCATGATAAATGTTACGAGCCTTCATTCGTATTACAAACCTGATTAATTTTTCAGGATTAAACAACGAATATACATAACAAGAGTAGAAGTGCACAAATAAGTCATCGGTCTGAAAAAGACGCAAACGATTTCTTGACTGCATACTCTCTGTAATTTTTATTACTATAATGAAACACAACGAAATATTTAAGTTTCACATTTTAGACTCACACGGACTGCACTGAAAAGGTGTTTTGCATCACTTAAAACAACAAAAAACATATGGTCGACAATGGCTATTCATAAAGTAAGTACACCTATATGATCTCAAGATTCATTCAACCACTTTTCTATAAGTTACAAATATGAATACTTGAAACATTAGCCTAAAGGAGAAAATATTAGATTTTAATCAAATGAAAGCATCGGATCAGATGGTCTAGCACGTGAAAAGCATCTGTATGTGGCATCGTGTTGATTATTGAAAAGTTTCTTTTAATTTGAATATGTTTTTATTATTATTGAACTATCAAATGATTTAGAGTGAATAAACATCTATGTATTTTAGTAATATCTCTCTCTATATTCGTTTGTTCGAACGTCATATAAATTTGAAAGATTTATCTTTTAATGCTCTACACAATGATATATTGATTGTCACTGATGTTATTTTCTTCCTCTTGAAAGACGAACAAGACTATGGTCAATAATCTTTATCTATGAATGATAGAAAATTCTGCAAACACCATTTTACTCGTTAGATAATCGACATGAGGTTTTGCATTGTCTTATTTGAATGTATTGTGTTCTTCAAAATTAACTCGTGTTTTCTGGTCAAAAAATGACCTGTGGTGTCACTGATTTGTAGTAAAAACTTAGACAATTGTCGAAACTTTGATTTCATTTTGATACTACTTCTTTCATGTGTCTCATCAACATGAATGATCGAAATGCATTGGTTTTTTGGATTGTTAAGGGACATTGTCTCATTTGGAAATTCTTGTCTTTTATATTTATATTCGTTGGTCAGCTTGGCTTGATTATCTTTTCACAGGCATGTGCGTTCACATTCTCCTCCATTATTCGTTGTGCATTTGATTTGGACATGCCATACTGTTTGTGCTTGATCAATGTTATTAAAAATGAGAAGTCAGTCCGACCATCAATAGCAGTGAAGCTAAAAATCAAGGGCCAACTGAAATGCCCTTTTTATTAACGTGATAAAGAATTTAGATAAGTTCTGTTCAATGTTCATTCTTTTCTGACATGAAGAGATGTGACAAGCTAGTTACAAAGTTGACCTATTAAGAGCTTGTGTCCACTAAGTATATGCGACGTCGTTGCATGGTTTGAGTTGGTCAAAGTATAATCTTAATTCATGCTTTTTAGAGTAGAAAATTTTCAAACACTATTCTCTTTTCTTCATATTGCTAGATTTTGAGCCATGTAAAAAATTTTTCGTACGAACAACAACATTTGAAATATCCGCCGACGGTTAATAACATCATTACTAAATCAAGTAGAATTAAACAAACGATTTTCAACAATTGTTAAGTACTTGTACCAATGACTTGAAGAAGAATCCTTCATTGGACGTGAGAAAGAACTGAGAAAAAATTAAGTCACATTTACTAGAATCAGTTAAAATTTTCCTTTGTATCAAATAATTAAGAGTAGATCCCAATGATATATTCGTCCTTCATAGTTATACTTCCTTTTTTAGTTCGTTTTGTGAAACACGATCTGAAAGGAGTGTTAAAGTGTATCTAGGCAGAAGTTAGCACCCGCGATTAGACGAGCTTCAGAGGATCACAGTCGTGGTTGATGGTCTCTAGAGACAATATGAACCATGATAGACTTTCTTATAATAAGATTAATGGTCATACATCAATAGGGTCTCTTTGGAATAGATGAGTTACGATCTCATTGCAATTCTAGAGGATTGATTAAAGACTTGTAAACTAATATATCTAAATACAGATGGAAAGAAACAGTGCTAGGTGATGAGTGGCAACAATAACATCGTGTTTCATATTTTTAATTCCAAAAGGGATTTTACTGGCAGCTTCTTACTAAACCTTTCACGAGTGGAGAATTTTATTTCGATCTAAATCCGTTTTTTCAATTTTCAGCTGAGGACGTTATAAAAATTGTAGAGCTTACGCTAGAATCACATCGTTCTATTGCCTATGAATCAATCAGTTAACAAGGATTTTTAATATGAACATCCTTTAGAAATAATCATTTATGCAAATAAAAAAAAGGCTAAGTATTTTTGTGTTATTTTATTTATCGCGTACATTGTGCTTTTATTGTTTTTAATATACTGAAATCAATTATATTTTATACACGACGACCTTTTCACAATCAATGGCATTCTATATATCATTGATATCGATGAAATCTAAAAGCAAACACTAAAAACTTGCTTGATCTTGATATATATATATATATACATATATATTGTTCGATTCGTTTCATTTCTTAATTGTTTTTTTCTTTATTGACCTATTTCGATTCTCACCCGATAAATATTTACCATCGTATATTCTATTTTATTGTCCTTTGTCGATAAAATCCTACAGCTGTTTTCCGAAATCGAAAATAAAATATCTTTTCAAAATTTGTATAATTACAATTAAAGATTAATGAAATTTCTTTTAAATTAAGAAAACAAATACCAATATGCATTGAGTATGAAAAATGGATGACATTCAAAAGTTCAATAGAATTATCTATGACAGTATATAATAGTTGGCACTGTTTTTTTGAAGTCATTTCATATGAGACCTATTGTTATACATTCGATTATTTATATTTTCATTATTCTAAAATAAATAAATACAATTTGATTTAAGTTGTCGGTCCACTATTATATACTGAATGTGTACATCGATATCGATATATGTATTATATATTTCAGCTATTTTGTTTGTTTTACTAATCATATGGTTCGAGTTTGTAACTGAAGAATACTTATTTGTATTAAGTTCATCGAGTAGTTTTCTTCAATTGAATCATTACACTTTCACCTAGTCCCTAGATCCAAATTACTAATTAATTACTAAGTCTGATCAATAGAATGATTACGAATAGTGTTGAAAATTACCTTAGATGACAGACATCGATTACTAACAAATGATCGATGTATCACCATCATCATTTTCGTGGCATTTGTTGCATTGATAATTCGAATTAAACTAATATCCAACATGAAACATTATCAATCGGGGGTTATGTTTTTGACCTTGAAGAGTTACACTTGAAAATTTCAGTTGAACCCCCCCCCCCCAGTTGATAATAAATAATTTCGAATACTCATGGCAAGAGTTTCAAGACGTTTTATTTAGTTGTAAAATTGTTGTTTTTTCGTTGTCAGTTACACCATAAGTTTACATGAATTATGAGAACAAATCGCATCGCTGTAGTGAGTCATTGTCTTGGCTTGAAGAAATATTACAAATTTCATCATGTTATGCGTGTCACGTAGAGAGAAAACCAAAATGAGTATAAGTACTGGTATCGGTGGTTACCTGTTTATAAAACATAATAGGAGAGAATTGTTATTTACGTATGATGTAAATTTGTGTTTTGCTCTCTGTCTCTCTCTCTCTTTCTCGGGCAACAAAGAGAAGGATAGAAGAATTTTTAAAAACGTAAAAAAACAACAACAGAGAAAAAGATTCTTCGCATCGATAGCAATGATAAGAATTAAATGGTTATTTTTTTATTTTGATATAAACTCAATGGACGTTTTATAGGTTTAGGATGTTGCTGACTCATTTTTTTACATGCATTTCTATAAACATCTCGCGAATATCGTTTCCATAGTTCATTTCTATGATATGATTTGTAAAAGTCCATATCGGATGGAAATGGAACTTCACTTCGACGAATAGTCTGCTTAAAATGATCAGTTGCAATGCGCACGAATGATGATTTGAGTAAAAGTAAACATTCACATTGTTTACTAACTAATGTTAACACTGATTGATTTGGAAAAAGCATATCATTTAAACCCTAAGATAGAACAATACAAAACGATCAGTTTTCTTCTCGTGTTGTTAAAAACTTACGAAATGTTGACCTTCATTTAATGTTTTAATGAGTATAAAAGTTAATTGACGAGGAAAGATTATTTTTGCATTTGTATTTGTCTAAAATACATAAATAATGTCTTTATAATAAAAAATATTCTTTTGTTTATCTATGCACATTGACCATTGATCGACTACGTTTTGGTATTTCACTTGTTATTGATAATTTTGTGTCATTCTTTGGTGCACTAGTTGACGATTGTGTTTCATTATTAGACTCACTGATTGATAATTTTGGTTCTGTATTATTTTGATTCAATGATAATTCATCATAGTTAATCAACTGCAATCTTTCTCGTTTATCAATCATGCCAGGAAATTTCTTTTGTTTTTAATGTTTTTGAAAAAAAGAGACAATGGAATAGTATGACAATAAAAAATGGATTTGTCTTATTACTTTTTCAAAATTAGCAATACTCTCCGAACTTTTCAACGAACCTAACCGTGTTTTTCCATCGATAGTTTTTGAATGACGTGGACGGCTTAAACGAGAATCCATGTCTGAAGTTTTCCTTTTTAATTCGTCAATATCACCGCTAATTTGAATTTCAGTAAATAACGAATGATTATCAACTGTAGCTTCACCGATTCCTCCATCATTATCATCGAACACTACGAAAAATAAAAGAAAAACATATTTGTCTGTGTCAATAAATATATTAGAATAAACTTTTTTCATTTTTTAATTGATCCAAATCATGTTTGCTCAATTTCGGAACAAAACCATCAGGATCAAGACGTTTCCATATTTCAAGTGAACCACTTTTAACAACATAGATATGTCTCATACGACGGCTATCTTGTGAAATCACTTCTGAATGTCTAGAAACAAATGTGAATTGCAAATATGTCGACTAGAAAATTCTCATGCATACCCGTAATTACAATGTTGTATGGCATGTGGAAATTCGTTCAATTGATCAATTGATAAACCACGTAGAAATGGTACTTTGTTCCTATTAATTCAACAATGAATTGAAAAACAAAACAAAAAGATTTAAATTTGTTTTACTTAAGAAATTTTATATCTTCTTCACTACAGTATCGGTCGTCCGTCATGTAAATTGCATTAAAATCCTATGAATAGAAATACAAAAGAAAAGCTAAATAATCAATTATTTCTTTTTTGTTCTATTCTAAATTAATCATGCAATCATTTATATATATACATACAACTTTCCATAGGACCAATATTTCTAGTTTTGTCTTTGATGTAACCGTAAATTTTTGTCGAGTGTCGGTCATTATTCCTTTTTCCTATAAGAAGAACATGCATATATATATATATATATATAAACGTATGAAATTTAATCTAATTTCTTACTCCAAACGTACAGCCCCTCTTTAGATTATGTGATGTTTCAAGCAAATTATCAGGTGTTCTTTTGTAGGTAAGAATAGCTGAGCCGGATAAAATAATGTAGAAACATGCCGGATGGCTACCTTGCCGAACAATTGTACGTTGTTCGGGATAACTGTAAAGGACGATGATGATTCAAATCGATAAAAAGAAAACGAGATGACATACCATTCATACCATGCTTCTTGTAAAATTTTATTTTGTAATGGTTTCGATAATCGTGAAAATGGCTTTATATCAGATAAATATCGTCGAATCTAAATGTTGAGATGAATATTTGTTAGTTGCAAAATTGTTTGCCTGCTTTAATGAGTTTTAAGAAAAAGACGAATGATGAAAAAAGAAAAGAAAGAAAAGTTTAGTCTCTTTAGCAGCCAATGTTCAAAAACTGTTTTATACCAACATATTGATAAGCATCATCTTCAAACAAATCGGATGGTTCAACTAACGAGCTGATGTCCCAAGGTGATTCCGCAGGTTTCAATTAATTTCCTCTTCTATTGATGCGACATGATATTGCAGTAGAAATCATTAAAAAAATTTTTTCTATGCTTATTTTACACAGGTTTATGCAGAAATCTTAGTTATCAGAAGCGTGGAGGGTGTGGGTGTGAGCCGTCATTCCATAAACATGGATAGCAATACTTGTTCTACTTTAAATTAAATACTTGATCTGTTTGGATCGAAACTCATGGAACTGACAAGGTAACATATTCAGCTGATAAATCCCGTATGAGTCAGAACAACATGCAGCATGTAAAACCCAATGAACTCGGAACACCCTGAAAAGATTTTGTACCGCTTGTTTATTATTGTCGATATATATAGCATTTTTACAATACTTTAAGGTAGTTCAAATTAAATGTTCTTATTTCAGCCTAGGAGTGATCAAACAATTTGATACTTTCACAATAAACTATTCTCATCGTGGCTATGGGTGTCGCAGTTCACGTTCGCCCGGGTTCCCACGAATACGAACGCGAACGTAAGTCAAATAAAACAGAAACTGTTTTTGAGTTTCAAATAATATGTAGATGTATTTTGATTCTAATTTAGTGCAAGTCGCTATGAGTTCCCAGGTTCCCGTGAACGTGAACACGGTGGGTTCCCGAGTTCTTAAGAACACGAACGCAGTGGGCTTTTGCGTTTCCGGGTTCTCGAAAACGCGAATGTGGCTGAGTTCGCGTTCACGGGAACGCAACCCAAAACTGGCACCTCTAAATCGTGGCCTGTCTCAGTGCAAATTTTCAAGGAAAAATTCCGTCTTCCTTGTGTTTCTGAGAGAGACTACGATCTAGTGATTATTATTAATGTCCTAAAAATGCTTGTATCTTGACAACGATAATCTAGCGGTCCTAAATTATTTTCATGATATTCAAAGTTCATTAGGACCTACATGTTACATATTGTCGTTATTCAAAGACAATTTATCAGTTTGATATGTTCCCTCATAATTCGAGTATTATGACTAATGCAAGATCTCTATGAGAATATAAAGAAGAATTTTAAAGAGTTACAGTGTCATATTTTCATGATGACTAATTATGACTTGCGATTGCAAGATTTCACGGTCCAAATTCGACAGATTTCTCTACTGAAAAGAACAACAACGGTTTCACTGATTTTTTTCTAATTGATTTATCGATGAAAAATGCTATCTTGAAAAGTTCTCAACAATAGAATTCAGTAATACAACAGTAACTCATTATCATACAATCATAGATTCGAATTCTATACCTTTGGAGTTTAGTTTCGTAAGCACAGTATCGAGTTCTGGCATTGAGGGATATTAAACCGTCAATATTTAACTAGTTGTACAGCATATTCATCGAATTCTATCCGATAAAGAAAAACATTGATACTCAACCAACTAGATCAAATCATATGTACCTCATCTGTTTGAAATTTTGATCATGGAAAAAAATAGGATCTGCTATGAACTTTACAACTATAGATCAAATTAAATGAATAATAGGCTTGATATGAAGTGTAAACTTATTCTATAGAAATCGATTGATATTGTCAGTTTCGATTTCATAAAATTCAACGATAATCTTAGAGTTAAATTTCAGCTATGATGAAAGTAAAAGAGAAAAAAAATGTTCATCGATAGCGTTTTGAAGTGCAAGATTTGAACTATTGAATGTCTTTCGTGGTTAAGCATTACTTTTGATTTTACTGATGTAATCAGTTGAATATTTTCTTCATGGAATTAATCTTAGTTATGTTCTGCTATGTTCTATTCATCCGTCCCTTGAATAGACTCTCCATAAATTCTTGATAATAAAGTTTAGTGAAAATGAAACATCAACTTGAACTTTCGTCTTATGTTACAAGTTGACGATGATGAACACGTTTTAATTGAATTGACCTAATAACATCAAGAAATACAATACCAACAAAATCAATTCGAGATAAAAGTTTTAAAACTCATTGGTTGTATCTCTTATAACACTTCGTATAGAAAAGATCAGATTCTATTAATAAAAGTTCAAAAATGAAAAAAACAGAATATTCAATAATTATCGATTATTATATTTCTACTATGTACCAGCTTACCAATACGGAATGGAAGAAATCTACATTTTATATTTCAATTAGAACTTCTTCGAAAAGCAAATCATTGGTCACTCGATACGTATTCAAGTGCCAACTGAGATTAGCATTTACATGAAACAATACAAGTAACACTATGAAAAATTCGAGGCTTTTATCATACGAAACTAATCCTAGTCTTTAGATCAAGGCTTCGCCAATTCTATCTCTCTAGTGTTGGACGCGCGAAAAGAAAATGTTACATTAATGTGAAATGCTCATCATCTAGCATCTATCATTAAAGATAACCCAATCCTTCTTTTTGATCTAAAAGATGAAAAACAAATTCCATCTTTTGTTAATGTACTCTACAAATAGATTAAACATTTCTCTTTGTATTTCCACTTGAGTGAGTTCAATCTGAGCTTCGTTGTAGTTGATATTCAATTTTTAAGAAAGTTTCTGCGTTCAGCTTATTGCAGAACTTTTCAAACTTGTTTTCTATTTTTCTCAAAATCGACTTTTCACACAAATATCTCTATTGTAGTTCATTACGATCTCGTTGAAATCTTCACCACCGACACTTGGTAATATTCTACAGAGATAGCATTAAGTTATTTTTGTTTCTGCCTCTCCTACCCGAGGTTATAGGATTCTAAAGTCTAGAACCTCGATCTTACCTGGAGATCTTGAAGTATTGATCTTGTAACAAAATAAGACAAAGTGAGATTTTTCAAAAAACTTAGGTATCTAACATAAAAATTTCCACTCAGTCAGATAAAATTTCAAAGGTGTCGTAATGGACTGCAATGTAGTCTTACGAAAAACCTTTAAAAATGCTATCCAACATTGTTTTACTCGAACACGGTTGTATCGTCTTCGAGAACAAGAAATGGTCCAAAACTAGAGGAAATTTTCTGTTCTTTCGATTGTATTACCATGTAAAAGTTCGTAGTTCACAAAAATTCACGACCTCAAATCAATTAAAATTTACACGTATCGAGACATCTACACTGTGTTCGTATCAAATAAATGTTCACTTTGATATTGATGTGAGTATTAGTAGTAGAACGAAAGAAAAATTTTCTCGTGTCTTGATTTCGAAATTTTAGAAACACTCTTTTCCGAAGAAGAAACGTCGATAAATTGTTATTCGATGTTCCAATTTTCATTAGTACTCTATATGTACCAAAAATCGGAATACAATAATAGTTTCATTATTATGACATAGGAAGAAATTTTTAAAAATGATTTGTTATAAACGAGAAAAATAACTGGATATATGTTGAAACTGACTTTTATAAAAAGTTATATCGGAAAACTTTTCAAGAGTACTCTAGCACATGATTAGTATGTGTAATAATGAAGCGAAAAATTGTAACCTATTCATGTGTTAATACAGAAAACAAATTGTAATATGTGATGTTACTCTATTAGGAAAGAAATTTTTCGCCTTTTAATTATATGACGGTTTTTCTTTTTGAGTTGTATGTTGTTCTTCCTGATCGAGGCACTTATGCAAAGAAAAACGTCTATCGTCATCAATTAATCGGTCAATATAGAAGAAAAACAATCCATTGCATAAAATATATCATAGTAAATATTTATCATTGCTTTTCTGTCTCATTCAAATTGCGTTATGAATAGAATAAATGTATGACAACAGAAGAAAAAAGAATTCGAATAGTCGAAAAGATAATTTCGTTAGATATTATTTCTGTATACGAAGTTCATTAGGTTCATTTTCATGTGTTTCTTAATTAAATTCATCACTAATTAGTATTCAGTAATACACAAGTGTTGCCCTTAGATTTCGACACTACAAAGATGTGTATCTTTAATAAATTTTAACTAGTACAAAATCACAAAATGAATTTATATCGATACGCCTCATTATATTTGATTGACGGTTGATTTCCGACCTTTTCTTGTTTGCTAAAAACAACTGATGAATCAATAATGATTTTAACAATCGATTGAGACAACGAACGTGCATAATTTATCCATTTTAAAGGGAAATAACTTCATTTAGTTTTCTAGTTTAATAAATCGTTATTTCTTTTGCCCTTTCTCTTTCATTAAAGAAAAGATACGACCTAGATCCATCTTCTCAAATTTCTCTTCAATTTCTTATATTCATACCTCATCAACATTGGTAATAATATCACGTTTGCCTGTTGGCTGCTTAAAAAATTCTCTAACAACAGGCAAAATGTCACACTAAATTAAAAAAGGAAAATTAAATTCGATCATTCGAAATTTTCTATTCTTACCGTTGAAATGTGAAAATTCGATTTATCGAATAATTCATTGTTATCATCGTTTGTATTGGAGAATAAACTCGATGGATTATGAAACATTGAAGAAACTGTTCACTGTTATTTCTTTTTTTATTCAAGTAAGTTACTTAGAAAAAGAAAACAAGAAGTGAGAAAAAAATGCAACACAATCACTTTTTTTTAAACAGGAAATTTGATCTTTTTTTCTCGCGTCCTAGCTCAATTGGTGGCGCATACATTTTGCAAGCTAAATTACATTAATAAATATTAAAAAAAAACTGAGTTGATCGCTCGGCTACAAGATAAACAATCAACTTCACTGAATAGAGAAGTTAAACAGAAAATGAAAAGAACCAATGATCATTGAATGAATATCAAAATGTATCGAAAATATTCTATTTAGATTTCTAGACATTATGATATGTTGACAGTACATATAAGATGATTACTTTTTGGAGTGTGTAAAAGAGTAACTCATGTACGACGACAAAAACGTTTTTCTCATATCTAAAATCAAGTCTTTGATCATCTATAGAAAGCATTTTTCATGATGAGTAATTAGTTTGGCAAAAGAATCTTTACAATAGTTGAAATATAAATTGTTTTTAATCAAATTTAATTGTAGAGTTCAGATGATAAAAGATTAACATATAGTTATGAATGATTAAGAATATTCACAGCGTTTTATCGAATCGAATTTCTAATTGAAAATAGTCATTTGTATAGATTTAAATTATGAAGTATAACTTGTAGTTTATTTTTTAATTATTGAAAATCCCTCTTTCTATATTATTTAGAAAATTTTCCGAGCTATTTCCAATTGACGAAATCCGATGATAAGACAAACTAATACATGAAATCATATAACTACAATGATTTGTTGGATTGTCATTATAAAAAAACAAAATTTTACTTTGATACAGAAGTATCTATTGGATGATACAACCGTAATCTAAATATTTTTCATAGAAATGTTTTCATGTATGTATTTATATATGTATAGCAAAAATTTTAATTCAAATAAAACTATTTGCGTTATTACAATTCACTATTTCAAACGTGTTGAGCTACCATAAAAACGCCAATGCAAAAAGAACGAAGCAAGTGTACAAGTGTGTCCACAAGAATTCTATACAAGTCACTCTCCATAATCATTGTTTTTCTTAGATATGAAACAAAGATACAATAAAAACTGAAAAAAAAACAACTAAACACGATGTCATTATATGATATCCATTATTATTATAAAACGGAGGAGAATTTTGATATGAATATGGAATATTATTATTATTATTATTATTTAATTCTCGATTTTGATACCCTGAATTAGCCGGGTTTGAACTGTATGCATAATTATTGTTATTATTATTCGGCCAAAAATTATTATGGGTATTCATACCCGTTGGCCCACTGTATGAGTTACTGTTAGAAGGTAAATTATTATTATTATTTGTATTTGGTGGTGCATTAAAAACATCTTTATTTTGTAAAACTTGATTTGTATTCGGTATATAGCCCATCTGTGGATTGAATGACGAATAGAATGAAGAACCAATTGATCCTATAAATATAAAGCAGCTTTTTTGTAAGTTAAAAAGAAATAATTTCGTTTGCCGTCTTACTAACCTGCAGATGGTACATTACTATTACTATCACGTATTCCGAAGTTTGTATTTGGATCACGTACATATTGATTTGTTCCACTAGCCGAGTAAACACTATTTCCACCGTATGGAGAATTCGGTAATGATTGACCACTTGGTCCATACACCGGTTGTTGTTGTTGTTGTTGATTGTATGAACCAACAGAGTTCATTGAACTACCAGGATTTGAAGATGGCATAGGGTTACTATACAAGTCTTTCGAACCTTGATTATTTAAACTTGCGGCATAGAAATTCGAATTCGATGCATAATTGTAACTCGGAGGTACGTTGGCACCTATATTTGAATTTCCATATAATGGTCCAGACGGTTGTTGACGACGACGACGACGAATAGCGTTAGCATTGATATCTGAGATAAAAGAGAGAAACTACACCTTTACAAACGCGTCCGGAAGAAGGAAATTTTAAGTGTTTCAAGAGGACAAATACGTACTATGAATAAATAATATTTGTAGAAATGATACTATGATGAGTGTATGAAACCAATACATGATTTATTGTCTGAAATGATAATAATAAAAAAATATTTATTGTGAAAATTTAACGGTTAAGATTAGTTTTTAGCTTTATACAAACGTTGTTGATGAGGTGATACTAGTGACATACAATAAGAGGTCAGCTAGACGGTAGCTCTAGTTTTTTTTCTCGTTCTCTCAGGTGACACTGTATGTACTAGGGCCTATGTTCGTTGATGAACGAAGAATTTTCTTTTAGTCCTTCTGTCTCAGTTAGATGTGGGACATAAAACATCGGCTTTTTTTCTCTGTTTTTTTTTCTTCATTCTTTTCATGTTCTGTACATAGCTCCTAGATACATCCTATACCTTCTATTTACCATTGTCAATCTCTCTCTAAGGGGGGCATAAGCAAAGAACGAGCGATAGCTGTTATAAATATAATCGGGTTGATTCTATTTGTCTGTTCATTCGCTGTCGCCCCTACTCGATTTATTCTCTTTTTTTTTATACAGTGTATGGAATTTTTTTCCTCTTGTCTCTCAATCTATATACGAGAACAAAGTTCGATTGTATTGAGTCACCATTTTCTCTTTAAACAGATGACCGTTGTATATAGGTGAGACACAGAAAGAGAGAGAGAGAGAGAGAAACAAATTTCTTCATTCTGTTGATGATTTGAGAGAGAGAGAGAGAAAAAAAGTGTGATTCTATATTAGTAATCATAAAAATAGCATGTTCAGACAAGAGCTTCTTTTTATGATATTTATCTTAAAATAAAATTATTATGAAATAATCAAAAATCAAGATACATGAATGTTACTAACACTTCTTTGTACATAACATTAGGAATTTTCTTAGAATGAATCTAATTATGATGACGAACGATCGAAAAATTATATTCATTAACGTCAATATTTATTCAAGCAGCTTGAATTTAATTAGCAAGAAAAAAAGGAACTTTTACAACTTGATAAGCATATAGATAGCAATATTATAATTAATATTCTTTTTTGCATGTCACAGTATTTAAATGAACCGAACTCTTGTAAATACAAATAGAATATGTCCATGAATGTGAAGGTAAATGTATTATGTGTAAAGAAGACATTGGTATTTAATTGGATGCTTCAGTTACTCGTTGAGCCAGCATTTAGAGACTTGTCGCCAGATGGAAAAGAACCAGGTGCAACAGCATTACCACTTGGTTTAACATCTGAAGTTGCGCCTGATCGGCCTTGAGCGCCAACCTTTCGTGATTGTTGATACAAAGGATTTGCTATGCATAGAAAAAAATCACTGCCTATCTTGCATTTTTAATATTCAATATAATTACCTGAACCGTAATAACCATATGGATTGATACCAGTCTGACTTCCATAACCATATGGCATATTACCAGTTTGAGTTCCATAACCATATGGCATATTACCAGTTTGAGCTCCATAGCCGTATTGTGTATTGTAGCCCTGGTTTCCATAACCATAGGGTGAGTTCATGCCAGCAGTTCCATATCCACCATACATGTTCGATCCGTATGGTACATTACCGTACATACTACCAGTGTTTGGATTTTGATAATTGTAGTTTGTTCCATATGGATATTGATTGTTAGAGCCATATTCTAGGATATGGAAAGAGACCTTACATTTTAAAAAGAAAAGAAAACTATAATAACCAATTTATTTACGGTTATTGTATGGATATCCTGATCCATATGTGCTACCATATTGATTCAAACCAGTGCCATAATTACTTGAACCGTATATTGAACCTGAACCATAAGTATTGTAAGGATTAGAACCCATGTATTGACTAGCACCTGGATTATAAACTCCTGATCCATAGGACCCACTTGAATATGGATAGGAATTTGGAGAATAATAACTTGATGCAGCTTGACGTCGTTTACGACGTGCACGAGCATCAACAACTAGAGATACGTGTACATATATATACAATAATGATATATGCAATATTTAAAACAAAGCATGATAACATACAAGTTGAAGAGATAATCAAAAGAAGCACGAATAATTTGAAAACTGCCATTGCGACACTCGCCGAATTGATTCTATGTCGAATGTCTGAAGGCTTATGTATGCGCAGATGAGTGCAATATGTGTACAGTTACGTTGTACTTTATATAAATATTATTCATGATTGGCCAAATTTTTCTCTTTTACCCCTGTCTCTCTCTCTCTCTCTCCTCTGGCACTGCAGGCATCAATTCTTACAAATTTTCTGGTCGTTTTTTTTTCTCTTCGCTTGCTTTTTGTGAGCGCTTGTTTTACCATACATCTATGCATAGGCTTGTTTTTTTGTCACACATAGAAAAAAATTTTGCTATGCACTTTCACATGATTCATATCGATTATAGAAATTAAGTTGACTTTTTCGTTGGTAGTAATAAAGAGAGACAGAGCAAAAGCGAATGCATCGAGCAAGAGAAATAAATATGTACAAACAACGACTATCAATATGAATCATATGTTAAATTGAAATACGAAAAAAGAGAAAATTTGCATTCGAAAAATTTCTATGATATCTTTTTATGAGCCATGATTAAAAGGATAACGTTGAGAATGTGCTATAATTATACGTAATAAATGAGCCAGAATAAATGTAGCTCGCAGTAGTTTATTTTTTCATTTTCGTAGTCAAGGTTTATTAGTAAATCTTGAGCTTTTCTTTTTCACGATTTAACACTTGAGAAGAACTTATGCGAATTTTTTCTTTCTAATATTCAACACATGACTAATGATTCAATTTGAGACCGGGATAGTTAACTCATCGGAATTTCAAACTTAGAACAAGGCCGAATGATGGTCTTAGAAGGTTTACGAATGTGTACATTGATAGAATATATCAAATTGAGTGGCAAGATTTGAATACGCTCTTTATTCGAGTATATTGCGTAAAATAAACAAAATTTTCATATTATTTGCGTTAAAAATACTTGTTAGGAAATGAACTTCAATGCATATCATCGATAAGAACGAAAAAACCAATGATTATTTCGTATAAGTGGACATGTCATAGTGAGCCACTATTAATCATTTCATACTTGTACTTAGAAAAAAAAAAGACCTTGTAGTAAGTTGAATGATTAATTTTACATGGATCAAAAGAAAAACATGTCGAGACTGTATATAAATTATTGTTTTGTTAAAGATAAGAAATTCAAAAGATTTATGTCATTTGTTATCTCGATATGTATGAGAATTTCGAAATTGATTAACAGACGTTTGATTACTAAGATTTTGAATTGTGATTCGATAAACAATATTGTAACGATGATTCAATCGGTTGTCTTAACAGCATTCTCACATAGACATCCTAGTTTGATGCATCGAATATTTGTTTGACTGTATTTGCCATTCGTAATTACTAATATTCTATGTATTATATACGTTTTCAAATATTAATCAATCGAATAGAATATCGACTTCTAAAGAAGTTGCTTAAGATCAAAACAAAATTGGATCGCTCAATTGATGAAATACTACGGAAAAAATTTCTCTAAGAAACTATGTTACAAAATAGTTTTTATTAGATTAAAGACATCGATGATAATATTTTCATCCAACTGTTAGGATCTAGTCAATAATATCTTCGTTCTTTTTCATATTCCGTTTTCATTGATATCGAATAATTAAGTAATTGACATCGAATTCAAAAAGATCAAGATTCATTGTTGTTATAACCGAACAATATATGATAAACAAAGAATCTTGTCATTATTACGATATCAATCTAATTAAAATCCGAGAAAAATGCATTTTCATCTTTTACGTTAAAAAAACAATTTTTCTTTTTTTTTTCTAAAATAATAAGTATTATAACCTTAAGATTTACGTTTGTTTTGCTTCCTTTCTGAGTAAACATTGAAAGTCTACTGTTTTTATTTCATCGATTTCATTTGATTGAGTATCTGCGCTATTAATTTTATTGGATTTTTTTCTCTCATAATCAAGATATTGCGTCAAGAAAAAAACGACGAACACGATAGGTAAATATTGACTCCTAAAGATGTTGTATCGAATGTTGTTCGATAATTAAAAAGAAACATT
Organism: Rotaria macrura; assembly: GCA_900239685.1. Taxonomy (NCBI): domain Eukaryota; kingdom Metazoa; phylum Rotifera; class Eurotatoria; order Philodinida; family Philodinidae; genus Rotaria; species Rotaria macrura. The sequence goes on from OENT01000303.1 coordinate 56,076, forward strand.
TGTCAGTTTCATAAATTAGATCATAGTACTGTCGATGATCAATATCATATCAGTATTAGAAAAAGAAAACAATTTAAATGATAAAATTCGCAATGATATCCTAAAAAATGATAACTAATATTTTCTATTGTAATTACATATATATATGTATATGTTAGATCGAAACTATGTCAAGTACAAAAGTTCGATATTATTGCATTGAAATTTATTCAACATTCATTCTTCTATATTATCATATATAATAAATATGATTTTATTCCCATGACATTTTCATTATGATAGAATTTTATTATAGGATAAAAAATAAAAATAATCATACTTCTTCGATAGTTGATAAGAGAAAATAAAATTTATAGATCCAAAACATTGTGTCGCATGACCTTTTCATTTCTCTTAAGCAGGATTTAATTTATTGACAACGAAGTTCATCATTGTTTCGTCGACGTCGTCTATCACACTGTGTATTAGATGAATTAGATTTGATATCTGAAATAGATCTATATGTTTAAAATCGAGCATTAAAAATAATTGCAAGACTTCTGTCTATCTATATCTAGAACATTGATGGAATAAAGCAGAATGATATGTATGTCCCATTGTATGATATGAAACTTTAATAGTTACAAATCAAAGGTCATCATTACGATCAATAGAAAATAAAATTCTCTAAAAATTCTACTATTTATCTTTGTTATTCAAGATTTATCTCGTTGATTACACATCTGATTTTGAATAACGAAAGATTCTAATTCTTCTAGTGAACAAATCTCTCTTAAGTTGTCTATTCTTTTGTCTGTGTTTGCCGATATATTGAAAGGTTATGCATTGTGAAAAACTGAAAAATAGTCATTACCGGTGAAACTTTATCAAAGTTTGATTAGGAGGATTCGACAGTGTTTGAAGATGAATCTAGAAATCTAGTCAAAGTATTATGTTGATCGAATATGAAATTCTTTAAGTAATGAAATTCATATGTTGAATTGATGCAGTTCGTTTATTCTTATTGGTAGGATCAAGCATGTTCATCGTATTATGACAAATGTATTTTTTGATAAATCTATGATATTGTTGTAATCGTTTATCATTGATTGAATGAAAGACTCTTCTTAGAGTCGTTCAGGTTTGTTGTGTTAGTAAGCCAGATTTGATCATCACTTTTCAAACACTGATCTTCTAAAAAGTCAAGTCATCATTATTTATCATTCTTGACAATAACTGATCAGGTTCGAGAATCTTACATGAAAATTCGACCATGTAAGAATGATTTAACTCAGTTGTCTCTGACTTGTTTACTTTTCCCTAGGAATTTTGTTTACCTGAGAACGACTGATTAGAAAAAATTCCGATTTACGATAGAACTAAAAATAGATTACAAACTTGAAACTCGTATTTGTGATACTCAGATTATTTTTTCGAAGAAAAAAAACACTTGAAATACTATACGGTTTGAATCTGAAACATTGTTGACAGACATAATTACAGTTCACGTTTATAGAGAGATTTGTTTAAAATTCTACAGTAACATTACATTTCGATTTTGTTCTTAATGACTAATTAGTTTTGTTTTTCTGCTTGCGATTTAAAATTATCGAAAGCTATACATGTGAGGGCGCATGGGAGATGTCAGTTACTAAATAACTACTATAAGAATCTCTTTTATGACAAAGAGAACGAAAGTAAATAAATGATATGACCAACGAAAGACTAAAAGAACACTTAGTAAAGCATGGGGCTTATCTGTGAATAGAAAAAAAAAACTAACGCATACTACCGGAGATAAGTCTAAAGTAAAGAATGTTTGATTTCATCGTATGGACTATATTTCGTCGAGAGATTTTCTTTCGATTACCATGCAAATATCAGAATGTGTTCATAATTCAAAGTATCGTGCATCGCTTATTGAATTTCGTTTCTATATGCATCATAATAATTTAAAAATGTTTATGCAGTATTATATGTTTCTATAAACATTATCTAAATGATTTTCTCTTTTTGCATAAATTTGAGTAAGTACGAATGATTACTATTGTAAGCTTATTGCTCGTTGAAAATCAAATATATAACCGAACGATATTCATGACTGAGTCATATGATTGTACCGATGACGAATGATTGGTGTTCCCCGTTATTAGTAAGATGATAAAACACATCGAATGCTAAATAAATGTATAATTTTGATAAGAGAGAAATAATAGAAATCATTTATTTAAGTTGTCTGCTTGTATTGGATCAAATCAAAGAAAAACTTTTAAGATACTAACATTATATTCACTCTAAGAATATATTTTCAGCGCTTGAATCAATCAGAATTTCATTGAACATACGATCATAGTAATCTCGGTTACGATGAATTAGATAGAAAAAAAAGGCAATGATCACAATCAACAAACATGTTTTCTTCTTTTTGAAAATAAATTTAAAAAAAAACATGAAATGAATTTAGTTATGATGTTCATGACTATCACACAACGGTCGATTGTCGTTCGATACTAATCTTCAACCTTTTCGATAATCTAACGTAATATCTAAAGAACATAAGTCGACCCTTAAAAATAGAAACATGACACTTTAATTCAAAATAACAGTCATGACAAATACAAAATGAAGTCCTTTCCATGATAATCAATAATTTATCGACTGAAGATTGCGTTCACATAAAAAGAATGTAAAAATCATCATAAGAATAAGTTAAATAGGAACATATTATGATTGAGTGTTTATTTATATTTTGTGCATTCTTCTCCCACGATGCATCTCATTTGTCATTTAAATACTTATGAAATGAAATAGCTTAGTTGAAAAGAAACTTTCTTCTGTGAAGATCTTAGACAGAGCTATCAATATATAGATCATAATTGCACGGTTATTTAAAATAGATAGATAACACGCCGAATTGAAACCTGATGCACATAAAAACAAGTCTCATGAACATCACTTGTGTGCATCTGACTAACTAGAATGACCATTATAAAATAGTAAGTTCAGATTGATAATATGTAGGAGATTCAGAACGATGATCACAAAAAGCTTGTTAGCTTAGTCCCGTTGGGGCTAAAATGTGGCACTCACGTATCTATAACTTCATGTGCGAATAGAAAACACAGAAAATGTAATATGATGAGATTTTTCGTATCGTCTTTATCTAATAGGCGACGCGCTATTTTTCATTTTCATCGTTGCTATTCATTCATTAGTTTCCATTTTTCTTAATTTAACATTTTTCTTATTAAAAAAATTGGAAGAAGCAGCAAATAATGTTGTGATATATGACGATAATAGAATGCTGGTTGCTATGACTGTTATGGATTCATACACTGGTTTCTATGATCTGTAATGAGGGGAGGAGGAGTGGGCCCTGTAACCAGGGCTATGTCTGCTACGGGGAAGGTTATTGGTAATCCCCTTGGGACGGGGGCAGGGATCGGTACCCCCTAGGGGGCGTCTGAACTTAGGGACTATGTCTGTAGCCGGAGGGTGGGGAGCACAAAAAAGCGCATTCTTAACCTTCCACTCACTATTTTCTTCGAAAACGTATGTGAGTTCCACAAAAGCAAAGACAGAGGTGTAATACATCGATGATCATAGTTTAAATTAAACTTAATAAGAACTATGTTGAGATGCATCGTCTTATAAATAGTAAATCCAAATTAGTTCAACTGCACTCATTTCATCTGTGGAAATTTTCAGACCGGAAACTGTCGAACAAAGCTATGTCTTCGGCGATTGGCAACATTTGAGTGTCTACCGTTCAGTAATGTTTCTTAATCATCGGATGCAAGTTCATCATCCTAACATCTGATCATTCATAAAAAGTTCTTCAATGAGAAGAAAATCGTTTTAACCACATGGTTATTCAATTTAATAAAGGATTACAAGCACTAGAACAATTGCAATGCAACGTCACATAGATTTTCTCGATATAAAATATTATGATAGTCTAATAACTTCAATGGAGTCTTTAGATCCATTATCATTTGTTGCAGTTAAACGAAAAATTAACTTTTCTCCTCTCTCTCTCTCTCTCAATATTCTTCCCCTCTTTCGTTTCATACAATAAATAATGCATCTAGCTAGCTATCATTTTCTAATACAATATTTTTCCTTTCAACCAAACTAAAACCAAACATCAGAACTCAATATGTACATGGATTTTTCAAAATTAAAATCAAGTTTCTTTTATGGATTGTACTTGCCAGGACAATTCTTTGCAGTGATATAATACAAACATAGTTTATGTCTACTTTCGATGTTTGATCTCGATCAGTACGTTAATCTATTTGTTCGAACAGAAAACCAGTTCATTCCAGCTATGCAAGCGGTGAAAATAACCCTTAGTCTTTCTTTGAAGTTTGTGTGGCAGTTCAAATCTTCTGACAAAGGAAAGGAAATTGACTGTTTATCAAAGACGAGCAAGTTTTAATGAAATTTTTATTGTAAACCTTCCCTTTTGATGTACTTATTGTATTATTTTAAGAATTATCATATAGTGTTTATATATTTAAATCTACACTTGACGCATTCAATTGATGGTTTATAAAATGTCACAAATAGTTGATTTAATGTCTCGTGACCGAAGGTGTATTCCGTTCTGTTAACAGTAATCATGGAGTAGGAAAATGGATTTGATTCTTGTCATACAAGGATTTTTTACAGTAACAAACAACAAGATGCAAAACTAAGGTTAAATCAGCATTGATATTTCTAATGAATTTTTTATAATCATTTTATTACACGTTATTGAATTAAACGATGTAAGTCACTTGTTTGTGAGAAAATAGATATATAAATTATGATTGACCTCTATCATTGAAACGGACTGCTCCGTCACTGGATTACATTCTTTAATAATCATCTTACGAAAGAAAAATTATCTATCTCTAATTCGGTACACATCTTCCATGTACTTGATATATAGCTATAGCATTGAACACGATGACTTGATGATTAACATCGTCTTATAGGTTGCACATAAACACATGGAAGTTTCAAGAATACCAGCTAGACGATAGATAGAAAGCAAGCGCAGTCGTAGAATTGAAAAAATCTAATTCAATCGATGGGTTGACATGAATCAATCGTATTGACAACATTATTCAGTATTATGTTTTTAGTGAACTTAAATACAGTAAATAGATATTTTTGCAAGAACTTGTAAGTAAATATTCAGTGTCGATTAGAGTAATGAGAAATATGAAAAATACTACGCCGATCTGAAGTGAATCCAAATCGAAGTGTTAAACTGGTGCGTGCACTTTGATTGTGACGTATTTTTCTTTAGTAATATCAATGAACAGAGGCAATAAAGCTTGAATCTATAATTATAAATTTGAAGATGAATAATGTATCCTCTGATTGCATAATCACATGTACTCATCCGACAGAGCAATCATGGAATTGTCTAACGTAAAATTGTATAAAGCCTTGTCTATACATTGGAGATACGATTGAAGAATCATACACCGTCAACGATGAAAAATAATTCAATTTCATTAAACATATAACGTAAATTATTAGTTTTGATTGGATGAAATACAGAGCTATGGTTATAACTAAATTTTTCGTCATTATTTCAAAGTAGAATGGGCTATTTTATTGTAAACAATCTAATTATCTATTCATTTTAGCATCATTCCATTCGTAAAATTTTCATTCGACTGAGTCCTGTAATCAATTAGTACGATATTCTTTTCATTCACATAATGTGCACCGAAAACAATCGATAATACTATCATCAGCTTCTTCATTAGATAACAAAATTCGATCACATCTCTTGCTAGCAATACCATATGACTAATAACTTGAGCTAATTATACCTCTGTCCCAGCTAAAATTCTTCAGAGGTTTTAATCAAAGTACATATATTCAATATTGACAATCGCAATCGATCAGTACATGTAGCTAAACATCGAGCATATACGTTCGAAGGGAACAGGAATAGAACGAAACTCAGATATCATGCACTTGTTTCACAGATAGATGTTCATTTCATCATCATATTCATAGATAGAAGGGAACAAGTCTTATCGAATTCATCGAGGAATTTTGACATTAGTAGAGACGAGATTGAATTGACATTCGAATACTGATGATCCATACATGGGAACTGTTGAAATCATCATACAATTTTAAACTTCAATTAATACATGAATAGCTCCTAGGCAATTCTTTAGATTTTGTATGATTCTTCTGAGCAAAATTTTCTTTGAACTCGATGAGTTCTATCCAATATTGCACTCAGATTGTCGATACTTCAAAGTAATATTTCATCATTGACAGTTGACGCCACCGAAACGCCTGAAAATTTTACTTTGAACTATCGAAAATCTCAGTACACTATTGTATAAAGTTCATCGACTTGTGCTTATGCGACTATCGGAACATTTGTTCAGGTGAACATGAGCAAGTTTTATTCGAATATGGTGCTAACTCAGAAAATATGGTGTAAATTTCACAAGTGGTACACCCAATACGAAAACCGTGTCTAATACATAGAAATTGATAGAGAATCTTGGTAAACGAAGTTATTGTTGAAGTTGAAGCAGATTGAGAGATAGTTAAATCTGATCGGGTCATCGACAAGTAGCCCATTACGAGAACTGAAGTATCTCTGCTTTGCTATCAATGATACTTCTTTTGGAAAATGTCCAAGCAAATATATTACAGATTTCTAGCTTCACATAGTCATTGAAGATTCTCCCCTGTGAACAATCCGAACATCAAATTAAATTAACAATATTTTTGGAAATGAAAAACGTTTATTTTTATTAACTTTTTTTTTTTCATAGAATATGTATATATATATGCATAGGTAAATAAACACACGTTCATCAAATCGAAGACAAAACCAGTGATGATGAAGAGATATTTTTTCCTAACATACCATCAATTGATTTTGCGACGTTGTTTTTGTTGTTGTTGTTGTTGTTGTCTGTCATAGTTGACGTTTTATTGTCTTATTCCGTTTAATGAGCCCATCTGATGAAAGAAATACACCAACGAACAATATACCAAAAGAAATAAACATACAAAGTAGAAAGAAAATCACAAGGGATAAAAAAAAAACGAGAGCAAGAAAAAAATGCAACAACAAAAAAGGCAACAGAAAACCTTTTACAGAAAAAAAATGTTTTTCTTTTCTTCGTCGAAAACTGAAAGAATTCCATGTTATTCTTTTGTTTCTTTGTACAAATATCCATGTGATTTAGGTATTGACAAAGAAACAAAACGAACTGTATCTGACTATAATACACAGAATAGAATAAAAGAAAAATACAAGAATTCATGATTTTCTTGCCAAACTGCTTTTGTTGTTGTCGAGAATTTTTTTAGATACACACACACACACACACACACACACAATGAAGAAATGAATATGATGATGGTAAATAAATAAAATAGATCATCATTCTCGAGATGAAAAAGATATATATATATATATATATATATATATATACTCCTTACTAATCTCTTCGCTTTTTTTTTGGTCACCTAAGATTGACGTCTTCATCTCGTCTGATCATTTTTTTTCAAAAATCGCTCGACTTGCTTTGCAATCAATAGAAGCACCTGATAATGACTCATCAATTAATGTAATACCCAATGTACTCAAATGTTTTTGACATGTTTGATTCGAATCATAAGCCAACATCTGAGTAATAGATTCAATCGGAAATGATGGTGCGAACCTGAAGACAATGAAAAATAAAACATATTTTAAACGTACACTGTCTGAATATAACTGTAAGATAAAATTTCAAAAATCCACATTCTTACACGACATACATCTTTTTAACACTTAAACTATTTCCTTGCATTAAATCTCCACGCTCTTATTACTCCTCTTCGTACGTGTTAAATAATCATGTTATAGATGAAAAAGTTTACAAAAAAAATTTTAAAAAAGGACGTATATATGATCATACCAAGATAAATCAGGAAAGTAGTATCGCTACGAAGATCGTATACTCTATAACTAGGTCGAATTCATATGCCTAATGCCCTCTAGAATATATCTGATCCTATTAATCCTCATTTTTACTAAGTAGAACACGTTAAATGCAAAAATTTTACAATCCATCGGATTTGTTGTTGTTGTTGTTTTTTAGTTCGTTTAAATTTAACAACAAGACAAATCTACATGACTTTCAAATAATAATAAATCTAACTCATTGCATGCAAGAAAGTCATGGATGGCATTATCGTCAAATAATAACTTACCCCCATATTAAAGCTTTGAGCACTTGTTTTCGATAAATATCAATGAAGAGATTAACTAAACAAGAAGCAAGTTGGGGTAGGGACCTATAGATAATGAAGAAACGTAAGTAATCTTTTCGGCGAATGGCCGTGCACAGTTCTAGTGCAAGATCAATATCTTTTAATTTGCTCTTCCCGTTGACTGCTGCTGCTGTGTTTTTTACTGTATCAATATCGATTAAAATTCGATTCGTTTCTTCAAGAAAAAAACAAAACAAAAGAAAATATACATTCAAGTGAAATGAAATAGATATATTTCAAAAATAAAATCCTACTCTTATAATCATTGAGCAGCAACGAGTAGAGCAAACGATAAATAAGAAATTCATTTAAATGTGTACGATTACAACCACTTTCATACAATGTTTCCAATTGTGTTTGACATTGATTAAACTGTTCACGATCACCCTTTGAAAATAAATGGTTGATATTTGAAATTTATTAAAATTAGAAACTAAACTTCAAAGTTTCTTATTCATGATGTACGAACACATAAAAAATCATTCATCTCTGAATTAAGATACATGTCTCGTTCGTATCTTTTTTTCCTCACCAATATATAATACGTTTTATACCATCTGATCCGTCAGTATGTAACGACTATTTATCAAAATTGTTCGCTTTTAAACTTCTCATGAACACGTGCAAAATCTTTCAAATGTGTCAGAAAACTAGTGTATACTATACTTAATTTAGATGCATAATCTAATCATCAAAAGCTAGTTTATCTCGATGCTGATTAAGAAAAAAAAATACTAATCTCGGTTAGAAAACATGTCAGCTAGCAAAACCTTTGTTTTTTAAATATGACAATCTCGACATATTCATACATCGAATGACATAAACACTATTATGAACAATTATTTCCTCATCCTCAAAAACAAAAGACTAGCTTCTTTGGTAGGTCGTAAACAGTAGAATTAACCGTTTGAATACGCCGACACTTTTCTTAATGGTTATTTCGAATACAAATTCCTTTTGTTATGTTTCTGTTCTAGTGTCTTGAAAAAAAACGCCTCCGGAAAAAGAGATATGTTTATTTAATAGTAATCAACTAGACTCGGAATACAAAGTTTTGAAATTATAGGAATTTTCTGAATTATAAGATCATTTTCACTAAAACAGTGCAACAAATTATTTAGGTTTTGTGCATTGAGCCGCATCTAAAATATCACACTAGCAAGTTTTTTCGTAGTAACTGATGACCAGGAGGCGGTGGGAGCTAGTGCCGCGAAAATCACTGTACTCTCCCTCAGGAAAATGTCAAATCTCGTGAAAATATAAGTAACAAAGGAACAGTAATCGAAAAATAGGACAAAATAGAGGATTTTTCAAAACATAATAGGAATTACAGGTCGAATCCGAGGCCAGGTAAACAATCAAAAATAGTGTGAAAATCATTTTCATCTCTACCCGACACATCGTGCAACAATTTTCTATTTTAGACACTAGAGAAAATAGTTTTTGTACTCAACAGTATACTCTGAACTTCTTCAAATTTTAGTTGAAATCTAATACTAGTATCAGATGGAGCGATAAAAAACTGAATACAGTCGAATAAAAACCAAAATATTGGATTTGAATGTATACCTAGTTCTCTAGAAATGGTAGAGGATAGTTTCTTTGGAGTAAATCTTTATGAGATCGTAAACTTTCTATACAAGAGTTATTCAATAAAATAATACGTATAGGTCTTTCTTTTTTCAATGAAAGATAATTATCTTTCTTGTATATCTATTTACCATTTCAAGTGATATTCGTGCATTTTCTTCATAGACTAATACTGTAAAATCGTTTCGTATTGATTGTACCATGAGATCTTGTCGAATACTTTTTAATTGATCACTTATATATGACCAATCTTTGTTTATTCTATACTTATCCATAACAAAAGAAAACGCACGTTCAAGAATTGTTATTGGACGAATCGTTGATGGATCAGCTTCCTAGAAATAAAAACGAAATATTCAACAACATCTATATTATAAATTTGATAATTCATGAAGAACATACACTTGTTAAACGTAAGTAATTTTTTTCTAATTTTTGACATGTGCCTACTAAAGCTTTGTTATTATCATTAACAGGAATCGATAGAATCGGAGCTTGAATCTAATGGAATACAAAAACAAACAATTTAATTCAATAATACATCGATCTAACTGGTTTGATGATTGTCGTTGTTGTTTCATTTGTAAAACGATTTCGTCGCTTTTCTAATCGTTCACATTGTTGTTCTGGTTTAGAACTATAAAATGACAAAAACACATTGGAAGTTAGTAATTTTTCATTTCACTGATAATTTACTCTTCTAATTGCATTTTTTTATTTGCACGTTTTGTTCGGCGATTTTTTTTCGAACGTTTACGACCGGTATTCATTGAAAATGGTGGACTTGTTATATTTCTAATCGATGAGATACAAAAATTCCTTTTTCAATAAAATTGTTAGTTTTACTTCGATCGATCATTATCATTCGATGATGATGACGACGACGATGATGATGATGAACGTTTACGTGTTGATGAATTTTCATTATTATCATCATCGTCATCATCATCGTTTCCAAAAGCACGTTGAACGGATTCGGATGCTATTTGTCGAAGTTTATTTAAACGAAATAAATCTTCACGTTGTTTATTTTCAGCATATGATGTTTTAGCTATTTGAAGTAAACTTGAATTTGTTGAATCAAATGTATTTGAACGTACAGTTGATGGACCATCAGAACGAAGAAATCTAAATAATATAAATTTATCCTATGATTTTAAATTTGTTTTTGTGTACTCAAAAAGTGAGTACACTACTAAAATCGGTCAGTGTGTCCGTCCGGCCGTCCGTCCGTCCGTTTATTCGATAACTTTTCACAATTACATTCGATTGAGTTGAAATTTTGTACACAGAATTGTCTCATCAATATCTAGGTCAAGTTCGAAGATGAGAAGGATCCGTCGAGAAATGGCTGAGTTATTGAAAAAATTGTCATTTTTCACCAAGCAATCCCTGAGGTGGGGTACAGGGATTTTTTCAAAAAAAACTTTTTTCTCAGAATTATCCACAAGATATATAAATCGACTCAGTTTTTAACGCTGATTCTGAATCTGATATTAGTTTTGAAATAAAACCGTAGTTTTCTAACGAAACATTGACTGAAAAGGTCTCAAAATACACAAAAACTGCATCTAGAAACAAAATTGCCTAGATATGTGTGAGATGATCAGTAGTTTTGGAGTTTCCCAAAAAGGTTTACCAAGATACTTCATCCGTGCACACATTCTAGGATGACTGATTTGTCTCATTCACTTTTTGAAGTACACATAACTCTCGGACATAAGTCCGAAGTTTCCGCATTTATTTTTTGTATAGTCTGATCGAGCTGAACTTATCATCATTAGTAAATCAACAAAAACTGAGAAGAAACAAATTTCAAAATTATCTGTTACTAGAACTAATTGAATATAATTAAATCGCGCATTGTACTGTTTAGCGATCTCATAGAACATGAGAAATTTCTTAAAACTGGTTATCAGAAGATACAGTGCATTTTTCTTTCTCGAAAATCTAATTTGTTTATTAATACAACGTAAGGTTTTGCTTTTCCGAGTGATATCGCGAACCACAACGTGAAAACTATCGAATGAAGCAATTCCATAAATTTTTACCGATCTGCTCGCACAAAGTGTTAGCGTAACGAAAATGTCCATTGGAAGGAACACATTCGGTCTTGAGGAACAGAAAAACTTTTGGAAAAAATATTATGTGGATAAATTTTCGATCCTAATAGAGACGGTCGCATGAAAAATAATCAAGGAAAGGCAACCCTCCTAATTACACCATCGAAAATTGTCCATAGTTCTTATGTGTTTTTTGTCTTCGACGAAAAAATCGATCCTGTCGCAATTGGACTCTAGTAAAGTATTGAGCAACCACTTTCTTGCGTATTCATAAGGTGATCGTTTTTTCTTCATTAATAAAGACCTAAAAACTACTTGGATAGCCCCCCTCCTCCTATTGGAGCGGCCTTGTATAGAAATAGGATGTGTAACTTTGAAAAAGAGCAAACTATTACTTCGATTCGTGTCTTTTTTGAGTAATAATCAGTGAAAATATTAAAATTATTCATAAAATTAAACACTTTACCAAGCAACGATCGAGAAAAGTCAATCATTTGGCTCATTGAGACTGAATGTCACTTTCAATGCATATTCTGTATCTGTATAAGGAGAATAAGTCCATTTTTTAAAACTATAACATGATCATACTGAGAGTTCAGAAGTTCTAATCTAATGGTCAATTTTTCTACATTGTCAAGAAAATATTTTTCGACTTTTAACGATTAACAGATTTTCTTATCTGATAAAATCGTGATTCTGATGCTGATCATAAGCAACTAGGATTCTATTCAATAAAAACCAAATTCAAAACTTTTATCGTCAAGTATATAACCAAAAGGAAAAATCTAAGAAAACATGTTCATCATTTCCAGACTTACTCAGGAATAGGTTTATTGTACCAATCAATAGTATTAACTAGATTCTTTTGAAATGCATCAACAAGAACACCTTGAAACCATTCGTCAGCTTGAGAACGTAATAGATTAGTTGTACAACGAGTTTCGATTGATTGCCAATACTTTCTATATAAAATAGAAGAAAATAGAAGAGAAATTGCTTTTGTTTTTCTAGGTAATTACTTCAATGAATCCGGCCACTTTTGTTTATCACAAGCTAATTTAAATGCTTCGATGGCACTCATGATTGGACGTGATTCATTCGAATTCGTTGTATCCATATTCGTATCATCATGACGATTATCGGATGGAGTTGCTATTGATGCCGGATACGATGCATTCGTTTGTTGTTTCGGTGGCGAGGAAAATCGTGTACGTCTTCCACTTCTATTAGTTGTCGTTGTTGCTGTTTGAGGACGAGGATTCAATTGAAATCGTATACCGGTTGGTTGTGGTTTCGATTGAGATAGATTTGATGGTGGTGGAACATTATTATACGATTGAAATGGTTGATGATTATTAGTATTGTTTGATAGAAATCGAGCACGATTTGATGATTGTTGAATTTGTCTCGGTCGAAATGTTGGTGACGGATCTAAATCAAAGAAAAATAGACAAATCAGATTATGTATGATGATTAACCATATGTACTTGTTGGTTTCCATTTCGATGGTGTCATATTCATCGTGTTATTAATCTGCTGTTGATTATTGAAGTTATTTGATGTATTATTATTATTGTTATTAACTGGTGGCACGGGACTTGGCAATGTTGGTGTCATTTTTTGTTGATTTGTAAACGATTGATAGAGTGGATTCTGATAGGCAGCAGCTTGTTGTGATTGTTGAAATAATGTCCATTGTAATGCCCACGTTTGATAAAAATCAAGTGAATAGGGTACTGATGGAGGTGGAATACTAGTATCAACCATTGGCAATGTTGTCATAGTAGAAGACGAATGTGATAAGTCACTATTCTAAAAATATCAATATGAATATTAGTTTTCTTAGACGACGAAAAAGCAAACTTACAGAAGTGGTTGCTGACGGAGGTGCTGGCTGCATTTGAACTGAATCAGATGATGGTAATGGTGGTGGTGGTGGTGGCGGGGGCGGCGGTGGAGGTGGTACTGTCATTGTACTCATTAAAGGTACTGGTGGTTGATTATTACCATTAGCATTGAAATAACCTGGAAAGAAGCCAGAATTAGATGCTGCGGAAGTCGTTTGCGACATAGATACAAATTGTTTTTAGAAAAAAAAAGTTGTACAGTAAGATTTGTTGATTAGCAAATATTTCTAGACGATTACAATGAATGACTCTCCGTCGTTTTACATGTATATAAGAACTGAATCAACGTATAACTAATAAAAGGCATATAAAAGTTATCAATGGCGAATATATTGCCAACAGATGTCAGACGTTGAGAGCAGTCTATGATTAGTTTAGTCGTATTTCCAATAAAAGGATAGATTGCTTAAGTTTTCTTTTTAGTTCTGAAAATAGGAATGAATAAAAATATTTACAACCGTAATGGATCAACTGACTGAATAAATAAGTAATGTATAGATGCAGCTTATTGTCTTCTTCTTCTTCTTCCAATTCAAGAAAAAGAATACATGAATGTTAATTCCGGCTGTTTCTTTTCTATGAATTTCACAATTAAATAACTTTCTCATTGATCCCATAATCGTGACAGCAAAAATATTCACTCTATTTTTATTTTGAAATTTTGCGTAAAAGAAAGCAGATGGACACATGTTCTATTTAACTACTCAATAGTGGTACAACCATACAGAACAACATCATGCCAGTTAGTTTTTCTCATGTAAATTTCTTTTTTTTTAGTTCTTTGTGTGCTATCTGCACTACTGATTCTTTTCTTACAATCTTCTTTTTCTTTCTTTTTTTTTTAGTCGCCTAAAGAACAGAGTAAGACGCAAGCGCACTTTTTTTCTTCCGTCTCTTTGCATGCTATTGTTGCAGAAAAATATCGAGAAGAACGAACGTCGTCATCGACGACGATAAACGCAAGTTTATAATAGAAATTACTTTTTTTTTTATATGTCTATGTATATATGAATAGTTTCGTCGCGGTGTAATGTTCGGTGCGTTTTTTTTTCGTGATAATAAAAATTATTTTACTTTTTTATGTTTCGTTCTCTTTTTTTCTGTCTTTAAAATCATATATGTAATAAAAAAAAAAACGATGATGGTAGATTGAAACAATAGCACAAATAAATGCCAAGGTCCTTGTAGTTTCTCTCTCGTTTTCTTTTTTTTTCTTCTCGATTTTGTTCTCTTCGTTGAGTAGGATAACTAATTATGTAAAATGTTTATCGATTATGACTAACATGACTTTCATGCTTAATTTCTAAGGTGTTGTTTTTTTCTTGGTCTCTATTCAAGTCTCATGCCATACATAGTCACCTGATGAGAGTGTATTTTTCTAACAATTGCAAATTAAATATAAACTATTCGTTGCTTGATTGCTTCTCTATTTTCCGGCTTTTTTTTCTGATTCCTCAGAAAAAGATGATCATAATCTACACAGAATTAAAAAGGAAACCCTCTTCTGCTGTACTTCTGAGGAGAATGTCAAAGTTGTCGGTGAGTGTTCGACAGGTGAACTGATTCAAAGTCGTTTTAAAATTTCTATGTCTTGATTTTCATATTCCTCGTTTCCTTTTTCTTTAATTCTAGATTTATCTATTGATCAACTAGCTTATTTCATACTTGACAAAAATACACGCGACACGAATCGCTCATTTTGTATTTTATCGGATTACATATTCTTCTACGCATTATTTATCCTCCGACACAAGGTTATATGACGCATTGTTAGCTGTATTTCAAAGTCAATCGTTACTATTATCATCGTCATTTTTTTCATGTTATTTTCTCCATCGAAAAACGTGCATTCTTGAAAAGTACGTATGTGATGCAATTTACACAAAAATATATCTTATTTATATACATATAAACGTGCGTTCTTTGTATCTTATTATTGATTTTACTTAACAATTAGTGATGCTTGCATTTGTCAGAACAATGAATCATCATCCTCATCTAACGAAAGCAAATCCGACAACAACAACAACAACAACAACAACAACAACGATGACAACAGCAGCAACAACAACAAGTTCATTAGGATCAACCGATGAACATATAATATCAGGTGTTAATACAGAAAAAATGTTTCTTCTAAATGCTAATCTATCGCAAGAACCAACAACACCATGTGTGCTAAATACACCAAATACTTGTACAAAAAATTCCACATTTTATTATGAAATACCAACTTCTTTACATTCAACATTATCGGGTAAGATATAGTTCTTGTTTGTATTTGTTTTTTTTTGAAATTTGAGAAACATTGTAGACAAGACTTTTTAAATAGATCTAATATTTACATAGATAAACTGATTGTCGTTCGCCGACATAATTTCGGTTGAGTTATGCCATGTTTTTGTTTTCTTTTTCTACTATCACAGACAAAACAAAACAAGAAAAAAAAGGCTAAAGAACACTGTTTGCTATTAATGAATTTTCTTTTTCTTTTACTACTATAGAGAGATTTTTCATCATTAAATTCTAAGACAGATTTTGAAGTTTAACAGAAAAAGAAAAATTCTAGGCAATGATTTAGAGATTAACTAATACAAAGATAAAATCTAGTCGGCATTTATGCAGTACTTTGATCCGTACTTAACGGTCAGATGAATTGATAGTCGACTGTTGACTAGTATAGTTTTATCAATTGTATGTAAGTGTAATGACAGTCAGACGAGAGTTGTCGTAAGAAAATGTCAAACGTCGATTTTGACTAATTTCTGTTATCTAAGTTATAACTATCATTCTGTTACTTACTGGGTCCTAGTCGTCAAGTGTGTATGCACATATATATATATATCTGTGTGTGTGCCTGTCATAGCCAAGGCTTTGCTGCTATCTTCTTTTATATGTGCATATTCTCGCATGGTTTCATCGAGTGCATTCATCGTTATTTGTGTTAACATCTAGATATGTAAATATATATATATATATATTACTAGAGGAGAGTTAGTTGGTCAATCAGTTACCTGTCATTCATCGAGAGTAAAGAACAATTGAGTACTATTCCATATTGTATATATTTGTTCGATATACTTTAGAAATCATCATAGCAATCAAAAATAAACCGAGGTAAAAATTATGAGCATTAATTCGCCATATTTATATATATATATATCTGTTTTCGTTATGTGACAAGAAAAAAAAGAAACAGTAATACTTCATAGAGGTCATAATTAACAATATATAACCCGACTAACAGTATTTATGAGAATGGTTAATGATACTTTCATAGTCAGTTGTTATTGTCTGTATATTGATGTAAGTAGCATACCACAGTTGTTATTTGATAATAATAAGTTTGCATATATTTACTGAAATATATATATATATATATATGCATATTGGACAATGATGATTATCTTGAAAATCGCTTTTTCATTTGTAATATGAATATTTTCTGAAACTGGATTTAGTTCTTTGTTATCTTCATCATTCTCATACAGTTGTCTATTAGAAATAAATCATCTTTATGAAAGAGAGATAGATAGAGAAAGAAATATTTGTAAAAGGACTTATTTTTCGTGCTTAACTTGCGACTTTTGTTGACACAGGTTCTTAGCATGACAAGGACGAGTCATTCGAATGGTTGTTATTCATTCAAAAAAAAACACGAAACATTTTATTGTCACCCGAGATGAAGAAGAACAAAAATAAAGAACAGAAAACGAAAGAGTATTATTGAATTGTTATTTGTTGATTTCAGAGACACAATCATCATCACTGTCAATTTCCTCACTTTCTCAAACTCCGACAGTACCCATTGTATCAACTACAGCATCAGTTGAACTTGATAATCGTTCAACAAATCAATTATCATCATCATCATCAACTTCAATTCCATCAACTGTAGTCAATACTCATTTAACAATAAAAAAACTTGTCGATGTATCATCATCATCATCAACAACAACCACAACAAATATTGGCGATAAACCAAAAATGCAATTACCACGTAGTTTAATTAATGACAATAAACCTATTGCATTAAATTTTCCAATACAATCTCTTGCACATTTAAAAACATCGCCAACAAGTTCAATAACAATACAATCTTCACTCGAAAGTTCAAATTTAAATGATTCTAATAATAATAATAGCAATGTGCTGAATACACCAAATGTAACTGATCAAATACATACATTGTTAACATCAAATCCAGTTGATGATGATTATAATATTGATCCATCAAATACAACAACAACAGCAACGACAGCAGCAGAAACAATAACAACATCATCGTCATCACCGACAACAAAATCAAAAATAAATTATGTTGAATCACCTCATTACGTTTCGTATAGCACATCACCAACGTCAAATAATCTTTTACCACCTATGAATATCAATGATACAGATTGGACTACAACAAATCAATCGAATAATTTTACATTTCAAACATCATCGTCGTCATGTGTTAAAGATGAACCACAAGATTATCCGATGGTAAATGGTAATGCTCCTCCGAATCATTTTGTTAAACCAAGAAATTATTCGAATCGACCATCGAAAACTCCATTACACGAACGACCATTTCAATGTCCTATTGATCAATGTCCAAGAAGATTTTCAAGATCAGATGAATTAACAAGGTAAAAAATTTCCTTTCATCATCATCATCATTCTTTGAATGTCTTATCTTTTACAGACATATTCGAATTCATACAGGTGATAAACCGTTTCAATGTAAAATATGTGCACGAGCCTTTTCAAGATCTGATCATTTAACAACACACATTCGAACACATACAGGAGGTAAAATAAAAAACATAAATTGAATCAATCGAAAAAAGGAAAATTCATTTTTCTTGCATGTTTAGAAAAACCGTTTATTTGTGATACATGTGGCCGTCGTTTTGCTCGATCCGATGAGCGTAAACGTCATGGAAAAGTTCATCAAAAATTACGAAATACGAATCTAATTAATCATTCA
Organism: Rotaria macrura; assembly: GCA_900239685.1. Taxonomy (NCBI): domain Eukaryota; kingdom Metazoa; phylum Rotifera; class Eurotatoria; order Philodinida; family Philodinidae; genus Rotaria; species Rotaria macrura. The sequence goes on from OENT01000303.1 coordinate 74,891, forward strand.
TCACCACAGTTTACTTCATTATCAATTTTAACAAATAATATATTAGCTAATATGAAAGAAGATGAACCAAACGATGGCGATGATAGTTCATCTCAACATAGTACCAATGATTTAACTGAACATCGACAACCATTTCCAATACAAACTCATTTACATAATCCTTGGACATGAAAAATTTCTTTTTATTTTTCAATAGTTATATTATTTTCGTTTTCGATCATTCAGATAGAGAAAAGGAAAATATTAAATTTAAAAACGACACAGTGACACGTGTATTATCGTCCTTGGCTTCAATTTCTGTGAGTGTATAAAATAGTGATACGATCAAATAGTTTGTTTCTTATGAGGAAAAAAAAACATTTCTTCTATGTATGTTATGCGCACATCTGACAGTGAGTTTATTCAATGTTTGTCTTTTTGTTTTCTTGCTATGTTCTTTGTTTTTTCTTCTCTCTTTGTGTATAGTATGTTTTTCTTTGAAGCATCATGAGTTTCTAAGATGTTCCCTTTTTATTTTTATTTTTCGCTGTTTTCAACTTCACAACGTACTGTTCTAGAACAGTCTTTAGTATCATTCTCGTTTGAAGTTTCCATACATAATGCATACATTTATTTTCAATCACGATCACTCCTATATCTTGTTTTGTTTTTGTTTTTGACATTAGCTGAGATGATGCCATGAATTTTTTCTCTTTATTTTTTGTTTTCTCACACTTGATATAAGAAAAAGAAAAAGAAAAACGTATGAAAAATCGGTCCGTATAAAAATATGTTACAATTCTGTTCTTGTCAATTGACATAACACACTGTATTCGTTTAGTTTCGTAAAATTATACTAGAACTAATTGATGTTTGCATAATGATTTCTTTTTTTGCGTCATGAAATTTTTGTTATAAAGAAAAAAACATCTTGTTAATGTACTTAATTTTGTTTATTGATGTTTTGTACGTAATGATATTTGTGTCGGAGGATGTGCATCCTCATTTCAATGGCTTTTTTCACTTTTGGTACTTTGTCGAGAATGAATGATTTACTGCTCCATTGTTCGTTCTGCTTCTTTGAATGATCGCATCAACCTAAAGACATATTTTCGTGTTGGTCAGTTATTCGTTGTTACAAATTATAGAGAGTCAATCGAATTGATGGAAAAATTGAAACAAAGATGCAGAAATATTGCCCCATTTAGATATGAACACTATCACCAGGCAGATCGGAGACCACCAATAAGATTATTCTACATTTCCTTGTCTTGGCTACTTGGTAAGAATGATATTCGAATTCATAAGCTGCTCTGTCGTCCTCGCTGAGATCGAAATTCTTATTTTCGAATAGATAATCATCGAGATTTTTGAGAATAAAACGGAAGATAAATATGCTATGGGATGAGGCTTGTTGTTCTTCAATGAATTATAATTGACATCGAAAATGAGATCTAGCCGCCATCAAATGAGATTTGTCTCGATTATCGATGTGCTAAATATAGATGTTCCTAAAAAACGACTGGACCAATGTACTAGTCTACGAGGTAATCAATATAATTAGCATATATCTTCTTGATGTAGAATGGAGAAATAACAAAATTTCGCCTAAACTCAAGTTAGACGATGAATTTTTATCTGGCCATGACCCAAAGTATATAATCTTGGTACAAATATTTGTTCTGTGTCTGCTGCATGACAAAGAAAACAAAATTTGTTGAAAAATAAGTTACCAATGAGCGACCATTTCCTATGTACTCTATTCTTAGTGAACATAGTAGAGAATCGGCATAGCACAAGACAAAAAGAAGCTGTTGATAGTTGTGCTTCATCAGATTCAAATGAGAATTTCTATTGTAAGAAGAAAATCATTAATATTGTGTTTTCTTCCATTGCAATTGAAGCAAATATACTGACAGTAATAAAATAATAAATTAAGAGTAGTTGAAGAATATTTCTATTCTAAAATATGTCAGAATAACATATCATCGGGATACTTGAATATTTTCTCTTCATAACAAAAACAAAGAATCATATCTAATTCTTTTCGTTCATATTGTATCATTGCTATTTCTACGATTCGTTTCAATTCATCTTCAATCGTAAGTAGAAATCAATATTATTCTTCAAAGTCAATAAATCAAATATTTATAAATAAAGATTGAATATAGAAATTTCTGAATTAGTATTGTGCATATATATATATATATAATAGGAGAATCTTATTCATATAGCTTATGTGTAAATCAGCAAGAGGAAATCTTTAATGGGAACCTAAAACGAACGTTTTGTACAGCATTTTTCATAAAGGGTACTTTTGTGTATGGATTCAAAGTGCTTCAATTGTAATCATAAAAATATCTTCCTACGAATAAATACCAGTTTATAGAACGAAGTTGGCTCAACGAAATACACAATTTGCTACCGCTTTCCACATATCGTTGAAAAGCATCAGAGTCTATTCTGTTTTAGATATCAAAATTCTGAAAAAAATTGGTAAATTTAAAAAATGTCATCTTGTTAATAATGTAGCATTAGAACAGCTGTTCTTTACAACACTAGAATGAGTAGACTACCACAAAATATTCTTTCGAGAAATTGCATATTAAAGTCTATTTTACTTGTCACGAAGAACATTTTTTTAAATTTCGATATCTGAACATATATTTAGAAAGAACAACAAATTCTCATTGCTGCTGACTACTTCTGATTGTCTTGTACAACCTAATAGTGAAAGAAAATTGAACATATATTTTGCACAAAAACGTTTTACACGCATTTTATCTTTCCAGATTCAACACCAAGGTAAAAAAATCTGAAAGTAACATAACAATTGTAACCATTGAAATGTATTTCTATACTTCAATCGTTCTTATTGTTTGTCATTTTTCATCTCATGATTTGTGATAAGTTCACAACTGAGAATAATAGCAAGTGATCGTTCCCAGACGACGGTATACTTTCCAAGATAACAAATACTCAGATTTCAACTTGTGTTACACATATTGATAGAGAAACACGTTATCTATCTTTGGATAGATTAGTGAGAGTGCGCTTGAAAATGATACTCCAAGATATTGAAGTATCATTATAAAAAAAACAGAAGTAAAAGATGTATGAAATTAGCTATTCGAAATAATCAATCATGAAGACATCAATGTATTTTTTTTCTCTGTATCTGATTTATTGTTCTTCTGAAGCGTTTAATATCTTGTTTCAAGCATTGACAGTTGCCATGGGAAGCGTAGTTAAAACTCTAGGTCTTAAGTATTATTTGATTTTAAGAGCAATCAACATATAAACATTTACTTAGTGGATTTTTTCATGCACAGAATATTCCTCAATGACCGTGATGATAAGAAGAAAAAGTAAAAAAGATAACAGACGCACACCGAGACATAAGACAGATAAGTGAATGAGTGAAAAACGGATGTGTGCGTCCGAGAGAGCCAGTTCTCAATATACGCATATACCCACTATTTCCCTGTTAATCGACTGATTGACCCGCCTCCTTATAGTGGCGTTTTAATCAAATCATCTTTATAATAGAAATCAAAATGATCAATCTCAATAAATATATCTGATTTAGACAAATACCATCTTTTTTCATGCTGCAAGTTTATTTTGGAGCTCGAGAATGAATAAGCAAGAGAACAAAATATTCATTAAAAGATGTACGCAATCCTTTAGGAGGATACATACTTTAAGAAATAATACAGTCTGCTTCTTGCATGGCTCGAATCAGTTGTCGTTGTGGATTGAACCGATCAGCCAATCGACTCATTGGTCCAAAATAATTGTTGATCATCCATTGTCGCTTGTATGTCATTATACTTTTCACTTGCCGTGATCGGCCGGCCACAACCAACGATCGTACAACGAAAATTTGATTTTGAACTTGACCAATTTCGTAGAATTCATTACTTGAATCTCCACACAGTGCAGCACTTTCAAAAAAGATCTTGTCTTCAAACTCATCTGGACTCAACGTAAGACAAAGTTTATAGACGACCTCATGTTCAGCATTGGAGAGTTTCCAGTAATTTGCATAGTCAGTGTAACGACGTATTTGACCTTCATTACATTCGACAGTGTTACAGACGCAGGATAAGTAGTACATACATCTAGCCACATCATTATTGGGTACCTGAACACTGCGTCCAGTTTGTTTTACATCAACACTGTTAGCTCGAATCATAGCCATTATGGTCGATTTTAATTGAAAGGCCGATGAATGAAATGGATTTATTCAAACGATAGTGATTACGAGTAAAAGAATACATTCCTCTTTATATATAATCCACACTGTGCACATAGTTATTTTATCGCATATTCCAACTTGATGTCGGAAGTAAACTTCAAAAAATTACATACAAGCAAGAAATGTGGAGTAGATATCGTAGGTGTTTTTTATCGTGAGACAGTAGTATAGTTGGTTAATGAAAGTTGGTAAGTAGTCAGATTCCGTATAAAAGCATGACAAAACGGATGAAACTCATTCAACGGGTACTTGATTTACCGAAAGGCATTTCATTCAACAACCGTAAATGAATCAAATTCTACTTCTGTTTGCACAAGGTGTGAGAGAGCGCGAATATGCAATACATAAAATGATTTCTACCGACTTGGTTGACAATGAATCATCATTTTGAATGACCAACTGATTAACGACATCAATACTACATTATTTTTTTCCGACTGGCGGTCATGATGCATTTCTTTTATTTCATTTACTTAGAGAAGAAAATATATAAATAATCTGATAGACTGCTATGGATATGGTTTTTCACTCGATTCATACACGTGTGTCTTCGTTTGATTCTAGTCCATGTTTCGATGTAATCATAGTCATCTTCGTCATAGATGTTAGAACTGAGCAACTTCTTTTACTTTCTTTAAATCGTAGAAAAATATGATTCATGTTGAAAATAATGCAGTCTGTACTCACATGTAACACTTGATCTTATTAATGAACAAACTAGGAAGTTGTGAAACTCATGTATAGTTATGTCTACAACATTCAATCATGCAAAAACATTTTTTCTGATATTTTTAAAAATAAACAAGACGATTGCATCAAGATCTGCCTACTATTACAATGACCACTGTCAGAGTATACAAGAAACTTGTAGAGTTTCTAGAGTTTCATTTACATTATGTTTTTATTAAAGATGTCTGTATAGGATTAAAAAGTGAGTGAAATATTCCAAAAAAAAGATTATATCTATCTGTTTTCTATGAAAAATTGCGTTATTATTTCAAGAAATTGAATGTTCTTCTCTCAGCGAATAGTCAGCTACAACATTAGAATCAGACAGAAAAATATACTCCATCATCATGTAAATGAGGTATTTAATTTCTGACATGGAACGCTTTGTTTCACATCGATTGAGCAATATTAATAATACATCTTCCGGTCAAATAGGCTTTCCAGAAAAGTAATAAAGTAGGTGAAAACGAGCAAAGCTGTTCGCTGCAATGATTTTTGGAAGGTATTTCAATATTTGCTCGCAGTTTTTAGTAACGAAATAGAAAATTAAAAAGCAGGTTCGAAAGCAGCATAATAAGTTTGATAGAATAAATCAATTTTTACATGTGTACCCTCGTGAGAGCACTATAAATTTTCCGGTACACTTGATAAGGATTCAAGCTGTGTATGAATGGGTGATACCAACTTTGGTCGAAAAGTAAAAATGTCGAAAGGTAAAAATGTCGAAAACCTTTTTTTAAAAATGTCGAACGGTAAAAATGTCGAAAAGGAAAAACGTCGAAAGGTAAAAATATCGAAGGTTAAATTTGTCGCAAGAAGAATAATTTCAACAAAATGAGAAATGACTCTTTATTATTCTTTTGAACGAGGAAAACTTAAAATCAATAAACAAAATCAACACATGGATGGTTGGCTTAGCTAACTTCAATATAATCTGGGCAGAATCATTTGGCCTTTTTTGCTACTACAAGGGACAAGCCTGTAAGCAGGCCCGATGCATGAATAAGATTGTCACCGCATCGTTTGCATAGTGTTGATGCGAATGCTTTATTAACGATGTTCGGTAGTTCTTTTTATTTGGTGCGCCACTCGACCATGCAGCCATTATCACTTTGACTCGTTTCTCTTCCGGCTGCAAGAAATTAATGAATTGCCAAATGTTCGGATGATTTTGTAGAAGTCGAGAATTCATTCTACTATGATAGCTTTCAATAAGGAAAAACGTGACATAGTTGTCTAACCAAACAATGCGTTGTCTCGCCTTCGCATATGTTGTTCGTTAGAGTATCTGACGCCGACACATTCCATAATTCGATATTTTTAAGTTTCGACGCTTTTACTTCTCGGCATTTTTACCTTTCGACGTTTTTACTTTTCGACATTTTTACCTTTCGACATTTTTACTTTTCGACATTTTCCCTTTTCGGCATTTTTCCTTTTCGACATTTTTCCTTTCGACATTTTTACTTTTCGGCATATTTACTTTCGACATTTTTACTTTCGACATTAGTAGTTTCGACATTAGTTACGTAAACCTATGAATGTAGGTATAAGGATTAACGCATCTCAAACTTTCAAACATTAATACATACATTCATCTCCAGACTTATTAAGTTTAGTGATGAAGCATAATAGATTCGAATTAACGTATCAGTTCATGTTCGTTTTGCAAAAAAATCTTGATAGGTCGACGATGTGCGTTCACTTCTGTGCGTAGATCGAAACTACTTCTAGATGTTTCACAGTCACAATCATACCAATAAGCGTCCAGCAACTTCTATTGTACAGGTGATTAGCTTTCTTATCGTTTCTTGACTATCAACTGAGAAGCAGTAATCAATGAATTCGTTAATTAACTCATTAATTATAATTAATTGTTAAATATGGAATGAATTATATTTTACCTATATATTTCAGTCAGAAAATTCGGTAGACGAAATTAAAATCGGTAACAATCGAAAGTTCCGCTGTGATAAGGATAGGCCAAAGAGAGCATAAGTTCACATATGGGTCATTATCCGGCTATCAAAGCAAAAGGCTTGAGGGAAAGGAGGGACAATATCAATATAGATTACATTTTCTACCTTCAAAGACGAATTTCAAAAGCAAGAAGTTGTAGCTTCTCCACCCACTTTCGCCCTTACATACTGTTCGAAAGAACAGTGTATCATCTGCGCATCCTATTTCAACTTCTCATTGTAAGTATTTATTAAGAGAGTTTCTAATGGAAATCTAAAATTTCAAGTGTTTTAAATGAATGCAGTGTATTTAGATTTATTTTCTAAAACAACAATAAAAGTACTCAAAAGTTTGGACGAGCATGTTTTTGAGTCCGGAAAAAGAATTGATGTGAGCTCGGTCGCGATTTTTTGAGTCTAGTCATGGCTGAAAAATTTTTTGACCATTTTGAGCCTCGAAATAGAAGTGAGCCCGGTTTAAATAAGAAAAAAATATTTCATGGAAATATTGAAACTTAACTAAATAGAGTAGATGTTTTTTACTAAATTTATACATGTAGTTTAATTAGTACAATCCGACTATAAGAATTACCTTAAGAATTATAATCATATCTCAGGTGTGTACATAATTTTAAAATTTTATCAGATAAAGCTCTGCTGGTCTTTCTAGGTCTTTTGCGTCATTTTTCTATGGATTGAACCTTGGACAGATCATGTACAACATAATAATTACAATAGATCAGTTGTTGGAGCTCATTCTCTCTGATTGTCTTTGAAGGATGTTGACACAATAGTTTCATCATTATGATTGCAAAATAAAACCTTTATTTGATAATCATATGAAGGATATTTTCTGTATGATGAACATTGATAAATGATCTTTTTACAATTGGTAACTAATTCTTTACGTTTAACTGATACATTATTTGATTGAAGCAAGATATGATTCAAGATCATCTATTGTTGTATTCCAACAGTCTTACGAAAAAGAAATACAGAAGTTATCACAGAACATCCATCCAATATCTATTTGTCACAAGCGTCATCTATTGAATTTTAATGTGGCTAAGTTATTATATCTTTACTACCCAGGTCGTACAGAACGGTCTGTATACGGCGGTGAACGAATACCAAACGGCATGTTTACGGCATTCCGTAGAATTTCGATTACGAGCATCGGTTTACGGAATACTAACGTATAAGTTACGGAACGCTTACGGAGCAGTTAACGAAGAGCGCTGAACGTTACGTAAACCAGACCGCATACGGTCTTTTTTCTGACCTTTTCGCCAAAAATATCTCCAAAGTATTAATGTACTTTCTCGCATACGGGAATGAATAACGCAAGCGACTGGGGATACCAAAGCACCAAAGAGCTAATTAAGGGGGTTCTTCAGACTACTAAGAAAGCGGGGTGAAATCATTCGGTTTACGGGCCGTAATCGTTCTATGTTGTCCTTACACATTCTATGTGATATTTAGTTTAGTTGTGCAGGAATGTGTAAAGACAGAGAGGATATCATGCTGTAGTTTTTACGCTAAATTTTTGTTAACTTTCAATGTAACTTTGTCTCTCCATCGGGAATTTAAATTGATGGAACTTTATTACTNAGTACCCCTGAAGGGTATCCCAACTGATCTTTGCAAGAAAACCCAGGTAGGCCTCGCTACACCTCAGTGAAGTTAGTGATAAAAAACGGGCTGGGCACTGTTATCAGCCTTATTCCTTCGGTTTAAAATACTATGCCTTTTGAAAGTCGCGTCTTTGTCGCAAAACTTTTTCTGCGGATACAAGACGGCCGTAACGCTTGACCTCCGTAATTGCTAATTTCGAATAATTTATCGTTGCAAAAACGGTCTGTTAATGGGCACTCTGTAACGCATCGTTTTTTATCAATATACGGTCTGTTTACAAGACGGATGCAAAACGGTGCGTATTTCTGCGCCAGATAATACGGTCTGTTACGGCCCGAAAGTGAACCGTATTGATCCCGTTTGTTACCGTAAATACTGCGTTTTAACAACATTTTCCGTGCGTATTCGGATCGTAAACGATACCGTTTTGATCGACCTGGGTACATATACATATAAGCGTCTTTATTTCAACCGGGCTTATTACCATGTCGTTGTTCGAAACAGTCAAAAGATTTTTTTGAGTCCGACCCGTGCTCAAAAACACTTTTCCCCAAACGTTTTCATATGTGATTGAGCAATTATAAAAAAGAGTTCAATAATAAATACGCAAACAGAGAACAAGTAGTAAAGTAATTTGTATCTGATTCATTGAGAAAGATTTACCATACAAGCACATGAATTGGAGAAGTTCAATTTACTGTTGTTCCAATTCCAGCTGTCTGTTCAAGATTTAAACACGATTTTTGCAGCAGAAATTGATTTAAAATCGCTTCTATTGAATGTGTACTGTACATTTTACTTTCACTACATGCATCGTTATCACTAGAAAAACTGTCGGGTCATGATTAATAAATACATATGTGCGGCTTTTCCTTCGCTGGTCATTTTAATTTTTTCATTGGTCGAGTGAGACCGATCAATGAATTGTTTTTCTTACTTATTTTACTATTTAGTTCAATTTCAAATATGTTCTCAGATCTATTGATTAAAATAGATATATAATATAGTAAGAAACAATAAGATATTTTCTGTGAATTCGTTTATTCTATTATGCATGGAATACATCATTAATCTTATCATAGTATGAATTGAATATTTTATTTTTAAGATCAGACTATGCTATTGAAGAAAAATCTATTTGCCTTATATCGGTATCAATCAATTTTGTTTTTCTACGGAAAAAGAAATAATGCTTCTTCGAATTTATCATCATCGAATCAATTAGATTCGAAAATGAAAAAATTTATTGAATCACAAGAATACAAAACAGCATTGAAGGTTTTTAATCAACAATATGAAATCTCCACAGATTTTTCAATAAATATGGCAATAGTTGCATGTACGAAGCTACGTGACTATCAAGAAGGACGTAAAATTTTTCAAAGACTTTCCCCCAAAACATTGAATGATCCTTATATTCAAACATCGATGATACATTTTTACAGTAAGTTATTTGGAAATCAATAATGATATTTTGACTGGCTGAAATATTGATAAATCAATATTTTTTGACGAAAAGTTTTATAACAGTATCACAAAACTAGCTCTCTATTTCATGAAATACAATCTGAAAGAGTAATACAATGAACGAATTTCGAACCCTGTCTCTCAAATATGACGCCGAAACTGGAAAATCCCCTCTCAGCTAATCACAGGCCATGGTCAACGTTAGTTGAAGATTCATAGCTCAATAACGTGTACATAAAGATATACGAAATATTTCCTCGTCAGATTTGTCAAAGATTAAGAAAAGGAATGGCTACGACATGACTTTCCGCATTTGAATCTTGTATGGCTTAAAGAAATAAATATTTTTGTCAATCATGCATGTTTAAGTCTTAGATAATTTTCACTTCTACAGTTATCTAAGCATTTTCATGAGTTCGTATTTAAGAAAATAATTCGAAATTTTTTGTTAAGTAATTGTTTAATTTATGTTGATGATATATATTTTGTCCCATACGAATAATTTATGTCAGCATAGAGAAAAATCACAAAAACAGAAATTCATCAACTTTTCATCAGTTGTTTAAACTATCCAAAACACTGTTCCCAAAAAAAGTAGAGAAACTCATTAAAATCATTTCGCAATACATTTAGATTCTTGTTTTCATCTATCATTCAATTGAAATAAACAAATAATTTCTCATTTTGTTTTGAAGACTTAATTTTCTGAATGATCAATAGAATGGTAACAATCGATATGATCTTTTTTTCTTGAATTCTCATCAATTAAGAAAACATTTCAATTCACAAGGAACTACTTTAATTTGATTCTTAGAATAATGCCTTCAAAATTCGATCGATACTAAAATATATTTAAAAACAGCATCGAAGTACGCAATAACTGAGCTGATAATCACTAACCATTCTTTATGACGAAACTGGATATAAAAGGAAAAAATCAAATAGTTATATATTACCGATGAACATGGTATGTGTCGTTTGCAGGCTTCTAAAAGCACCGATTCACCCATTGTGTTCATATTAGTAGTAAGTTGTGTGAATGAAACATATACATAATAATTCAAATGGGAATTCAGGAAGTCTACACTAGTTCTCTCCTCGAAGAGCACTATTCTCTTTTACGTCAATATTTTTACGGCAGATTTTCATTTTTGCTGAATTAAATGCATGAATACACAGGGTGTATCCGTTAGACGACGTTAGTTCTTTAATGACATCACCACTGGACCATTGGCAGGTTGTATGATACTTGCTAAAAAAGAGATGATAGATATTTTCTTTTTTTTTCTAATTCTATTCGTTCATCAGAAGGATCGAGTTTTTTCCTTTTATAAAACAGCATTTTTGACATTTTTCGTTAGTATACATCATCAATCAGATTATTGTTTACTGCTGTATAGTTGCAGCTAGCAATAAAAAATCAGCTATTAAATTAATGAAGCAACTATAATTAAATATGTTTCAGTCTTCTGTGGTTCACCAATCAACATAGATAATTTACTGTATTTATCAGAGACAGATACGAATCCAGTTTTCCTGATTCGAGTTCCGTTCGGTTCATTAGAAGTCTTTCGTATTTTTCCTAGTTAGGAAGTAACTACTGACAAGTACTCGTCATCGAATCTTATAAAGTAAATATATACGTATTTCTCATTTTAGTGCAATGCCAAAAAGTTGATGATGCTTCGCGTCTTTTTTCGAATATTGTTAATAAAACGAATTCGATGTATTCAGCAATGTTTAAAGGTTTCTATCTTTTTAATCTAATCATTAGAAAATATTTATTAACAATTAGGTTTCATTACAAATAAAATGCCAAAGAAAGTATTAGATTTATTCAAGGAAATCTTAGTTGAACCTAATAGTGTTACACTCAGTGTTGTACTCAATGCGTGCGCTCAACTTTCGGATGATGATGCAAAAAAGACCGGCAAAAAGCTTCTTCGACAAATTTTGAATCATAATCAAAACGATAATCTCGTATTAAATTCAGCGATTCACATGCTATTGAAATTTCGTTATATTAAAAGTGCTGAACATGTTTTTAATTTAATTAAGAAAAAAGATATTTATACTTATGGCACTATGATAAAGGGTAATTTAGTTTTAAATGAATTTTCTGATTTTATCTAATCAATTTAAGGATACACTGAAAATAAAGAGCCCGAAAAGGCTTTAGATCTATATGAAACGATGGATTTCAAAGCAAATGAGATAATTTATACACTTGTTTTTAATTCATGTGCTCAATTGTCAAATGATCGCGCTAAAATGATTGGAAAAAAACTTCTCCAACAGATGCCGAATTCTCATCGAAACAATAACATTATATTAACTTCAGCCATATGTATGTTTATGAAATTTGGTGATATTAGTCAAGCTGAAAATCTATGGAAGAGTATTCGAAATAAAGACATCATCTCTTGTAATGCTATGATGAAAGGTAACTTACAGTTTAGAGATTTTTGGAACTAAATCAAATTTTATTTAGGATATAACGAAAATCGAATGTTCGAGAAAGCTTTAGATCTATATGAACAGATGCACTTAGAGCTAAACAATGTTACGTATACGATTCTGTTAAACTCATGCGCTCAATTATCGAATGAAAGAGCTAAAGCGATTGGAAAAAAACTTCTCCAACAGATGCCGAACACTTTTCGAAACAATAATATTCTATTAACTTCAGCCATATACATGCTTATGAAATTTGGTGATATTAGTCAAGCTGAAAATCTATGGAAGAGTATTCGAAATAAAGACATCATCTGCTGTAATGCTATGATGAAAGGTAACTCACGGATTAGAGATTTTTGGAAGTAAATCAAATTTTATTTAGGATATAACGAAAATCGAATGTTCGAGAAAGCTTTAGATCTATATGAACAGATGCGCTTAGAGCTAAACAATGTTACATATACGATTCTGTTAAACTCATGCGCTGAATTATCGAATGAAAGAGCTAAAGCGATTGGAAAAAAACTTCTGCGACAGATTTCAGGCAATGATCAAGATGACACTTTGGTGTTAACGTCAGGAATACACATGCTTATGAACTTTGGTGATGTTATCAATGCGGAGCGTATGTTTCAATCGATACAGGAGAAAACTATTGTAGTATACGGCTCAATGATGAATGGTTATTTTACAAATCGAGAACCATTGAAATGTTTCAAGATATTCAATGAAATCAAACAAGTAAATCTGATTCCCGACCAAGTCATATTCAACATTGCAATCGGTGCATGCTCTCAAATTGGAATGCTTTCAAGATGTCAACTGATTGTTGATCAAATTCCTGTTCATATGCAAAAGCAAATTCTCATACAAAACTCATTGATCAATATGCGGGTAAGCACAGTTATTTAATATCTTGAAAAGTAGAAATACTTTTATTAGAAATTCAGAGAACCGTCAACGTAGTGAATGATGAGCAGATTGCTAAGCTGACATCTATGTTTTCATTTCAAACCATCTAAAAACTGAATGTGAGTCATTTTCCCAAAAAAAAAGAAACGAATGTTGACTTGTTTAAATCCATTAAAAAATAACTAAACTTAAATTCGTGTATAAAACCTTTTAGGTACCTGTAACTTTTATTAGCTGCTCGTGAATGATTTATGTGAGTTCTTTTGATGAGTTAATGTACATTTTCGAAGAAAATACTAACTAGGAAAAATTCACATCGAGCTTTTTTCGACTTCGACAACATTTTCTAGTCGTAAAGATAGGAAATACTATGATTGAAGAATAATTAGTGAAAAAGCTTAGTGATTTTAGAGTTTTTCTTGAAATCACAGTTCGTGGCAATCTTTAATCAATATTGTAAATAATTCACTCAACGGTTTTTATGCAGATCAACAGTCATATGATTTATATCACGGATAATATTTTCATAGAACAAATTGTCGCATGACGAGGGGACATGAACAAAATGTTTTAACATAGTTTGAGATTAAACACGAAATGCTAATGCCATACTTTATTCGTAGAACCTTGGAATTTTTATTTGAATTACTATATTCGAACAGATAAGAACGCAACATGTCTGCAGAAGCTCATGCAAGCTTTACTGTAGATATACTAATATGATAGTAGTGTATTGAGTAATATATTCCAATGTTTTTAAATAGTTGTTTCCATATAGAAATAAGAATATCAACCTACGCTTCATACCTTTCATTCAAAATACTTCTTGACGTTATCTTTCAATGCCAACAGATATGTCTGCTGCAATTTATTAGACGAGCGTTCGTTCTGGTAACATAACAAGTAAGCCCTCACTTTAAGAATGAATCACTTCAGTATTAGTTGATGTATCGGGATAATAATCGAATTGTTCTCCATGTACAAAACGATTTTGTACAGTAAGTCTATCTTTTCATTGAGTAAATCCACTCACTAATAATGATATATTATATTATTTCAACTCAATATCAGTTGTATCATAACAAGATAAGCGAACAAAAAAATTCTGTTGGATATGCAGACATAAAACAGATGATGTTTGTTGATAACATGTAGTTTTCTCATCGAGAATAAGCATTCTGTTTTCTAAGAAAATAGTTCGTATTATACCCATGCTTTTCTATTTCCGTTTATAAAAACTATGATGGAATGTTAGAAGAATTATCACATTTAAAATAATGTAAGAAAAAAAAATCAAATCCAATGATGAATATGTCTAAATACAATAATTATATTCGATTATGAATAAAATCCAAGATAGAAAAGGCTATGCATATTGCTATGTTTTACAGTATTATGAATTGAATAAAGATTAATATAGTTTACCGTTCGAAAGATTTACAAAAATAACAAATCATAAGTAATCATATTCAATTTGTAAAAAATTTCAAACTTTCAGTAAGAGAATAAAATTAACAAGATTCCAAAAGAAAATTTTCTTCGAATCGGCAATCTTCTTTTTCTTTGTAAATTTGACATTTTTCATTTAGTTAGTTGTTGAAATTGAAAACAATACTCGATAATAGAAGAAGAATGTTTTTCTCAATCACTTTCAACTGTACTGTGTAGAAAATGATAGGTTTCATAGTTGTTTTATATTTTCCATATTCTCCTAAAAAACTTAACATTTTCTTTTGAGTGTTATAAATTTTGTCATTAGCATAGAATCGTGCACATTCGAAATCAAGAAAGAATGATTGCAGTTGATACACTGTGGCGTAAGAATGAAATAATGAGATCGTGTACTTTCCCCCTCTTGAACTGATTTCAATCGTTAAAAGACGACCTCTAAGAAAGAGAATTTCTCGAGCTTTTAGTTCTTTCTTCAGTTAAAACCGATGAGAACGAACAAAACAAACACTAGTAGTTTTTGACTGTTTCCACACCGCAACAGTGTAAGTACAAGCAATACTACTAAAATAACATAGATGGTAAAACGATCAATATACTATTAATTTCTTTAAGAAAGCATTGCCAATAATAGAAAGACAAATCATGATAATAACATTTATTATATCTATTATTCAAAAAATGACTATTTTCAACATTGAGAGCAACAAAGACCATTATACTACAAGACGGTTTATATGCAATTATTCGAAATCATATCAGTGAGACATTACCGTGTTTGATGCAAGATTTATTGCAAAAACTAAAAGTTAAGAGTGTTTTTATTCAGCAACATTAACAACAGAAAATTAGAGGTAACGTAACAATCGATGTTGATTTCACATATACCAACCTCATACTATATTTTTGTTCATATTCATATATAGATTGATTGTAAAGCTTCAAATTGATTCATAATTAAACACTATTAAAACAATGAACTCTTTTAATGCTCGTTTAAGTTTCCTATTTTGCAATGTTTGCACATTAGTTTTCATATGCAGATCAAAAAATTTTCATCCTTTGCTTTTGACTAATGTCAACTCGAATTATATGAGACACAGATTCTACACAATTTAACTGTCATTTTAGCTTCTTTCGAAAAGTATTGTTGTACATTTTAGATGATTTCTATATTAAATAAGAACCGCTGCATATGGATCAAATGCCTTACTTAAAGCTTTGTAATGCACTCACTCCTCGTTTTAGTATAGCACACATTTCTACATATTGCAAAAGAATTTAAAATCAAAATACTTCTTGATGAACACAGATATTTTTTTTCATTTCCGAAAAAAACTTGAGCAGTTGAAAGCATATCTTTGCCTTGAAATTTATCAATTTTATTCATTATTATTATTTTTTACTTTAAACATAGGGTAAATCTGGTTCAGTTGAAAAAGCACAAAATGTATTTGAATCTGTTTCAAATCCTAATGTTATTACGTATAATTCAATGAGTAATTAAAATTAGATTTAAATGTCTTTAAATATCTATTTGCTTTCGATAGTTAACGCGTATGGACGTAATGGAATGGGTTTGGAAGCTGTTGCATTATATAAACGTATTCCAAACAACGAACGTGATGATATTTCACATATTTGCACTTTAAATGCATGTTCTCATTCGGGTTTACTTGGTGAAGGTCGCGCTATTTTCAATGCTATTCCCATAAAAACAGAAAAAAATATAACTATAATGGTTTATCAATTGATACATATTTATGTAATAATGTAGAATTTTAATTTTCTTTAATATTTTAGGTTGATGCTTTAAGCCGTCTGTTTTTATTTGATGAAGCACAAGAGTTGATCGATAATTATGAGAAGTCACACTCACCCTGTCTTGTTATGTATAGTAAGTATACGTCACATTTGAATTTTCTTTCAACGATGGCGAATTGAATCCTCAGCAAACTTCTTATAAATCGAAGAAATAACAACAATTCTACATATTTTTAATGTTGAAACAAAATAATTATCTATACTTTACTTTTTTCCATTGAATCCTGTCACTCAATCAAAGAAATACACTTGCAACTTCCTCATGCGAGTTTAATCGTGATTGATCAGAGTACTTAGGTTATAGAAAAGATCATTATTAAGAGAAGTTTTCTTTTTGTCTTTATTTTTCATATGGTTTCGTACTCATTTTGAATCGGTAAAGAGTGAAGACGTGAGCTGGTTATAGCTTTTCTGTTGTCTCACACTCGAGCATATTCTTTGCACTAAGTTCCGAACAGACATCTACCAATGATATTTTTTCTTTCTAAATACCTACAATGCATCATTTTCTTTTCTATATATGCTTCGTGATATTTATTATAATAATTCTAGTAGGTATTAAAATGAACAGTTGTTTGCAGGGTATAGAGGATCATTTTTAATAAATTATGCTTGAGTGAATCCAAAACTTGAGCTTGTAAGTTAAGGAATTACGGTAACATGCCCTGTCAGAAATCTTCTAAATCAGCTCTATCACACCAAATGACTCCTGTTCTGTACAGCTCGATAAAATATCACTCAAAATTAAGAGGATCTTTACTGTATTTACGTTTTTTGAATATAACTCAGAGTTACTCATTCTTTCAGATAGGCGACACCCTGTTCAAAGGCAGTTTTTAAAGACTGTGGCATATGCATAAGATTTTCTCAGCTAATTCTTCTTGAAAGAAGCATCACAAGGGATTCAGTCATGTTCACAATAAATTTTATTTTTCCAAGATCTTTTCATCGACGAGATTTCTTTCTCCAATTCAGATCCGCATGACGAACAGTGATACAAAATGAAAAAATTTTCAAATTTTATTTATGGAAACGAAGAACTCCTAAATGCTTGAAATATAGTCAGCTCAATTCTGCTTCGCTACCTTCTATGTCACTTGTTACTTAAGACTATTACTGTTTATTTTCTTCTTGGTAATAGATACGTACAACGAAGTATGAACTTCACCTTATTGCATGACATCTTTATCGTACATGATAAGTACAAGTGCAAATGGAGTATCTATATTTATGAGTAGGTGGTGTTGGTTTCGAATTACTTCTTTCTACGAAGTTTAAATGAAAATCTCAATATTTTAATGTATGATATTCTTCAGATGAAAGTATAAAAAAAGGAGCAAGCAAAAGTTGAAGATAAAAAGATCAATACAGAATACTAAACAAATTGAAAGTTTATTTGACAATTACTCGAAGAAATAAAATAGGATAGACCAATTTTAAAGCAAAAAGTTTTCATATCGTATTTCTATCAATAATAAGACATCACTGTCTTTCCATCCATTCAACAATTCATTCTTTTGAAAGTGAATTTTTCAATACTTCGAGAACAGATCAGTAACAGATGTATACAAGTTCACTTTACTTTTACTGCAAGCTTCAATGAAAAAAAAAGACTAATCTTCTTGGACCATTTCTTTATAATGTTTAATCTCAGATTATTGCTTATAAGCAATAAATTATGCGTACCAGTGAAGTATGTGCTTCGTCACTACAGATCCATTATTGAAAAACAACAGAGAATAGTGTGAAACGAAAGATACATACAACTGATATTTAACTGTATTGTACTGTGACATTCTGATCTAGTAAGACTTTTCCGATCAGCAATCGGACCAGTAAGCACTAAAATCCAGAGTTCAACTGAATCCCGATGATTTCTACTGAAGAACAACAGTTAAATTTCACTATAATCGGATTGGTACGAGAACATGTTTCCCATCGGAGCTATGATTTAGAAATAGAGTACGCTATTTGAAAACAGCGGAAAGTGTGAAGTCCGATAATTTGGTATAAATAGAAAAGATCGATGCAACATGATTAAAGGACAAAATACTGAATATATCATAATATCGAAAAGTTGGAACAATAAAGAAAATAGATAATTAACCATTGCATTTAGATTATAGAATTCATCTAATTCAAATCATACATATCAGGTCAAAATCTCAAAGTCAATCTTATTCATATCTAAACACTCAAAACTGATGTACTCTACAACGTAGTTTTCGTTAGATATTTCCTTTGTCTAATACTATTTCAATTGATGAGTTTTTTTTACTTTTCCATATAACGTTTGATAAGTTCTCATTTCTTAGAAATAAATCTTTAGAAATAGTATCGAATACATCCCTAAAACAGACGTTACTCTTCTATACAAGGTCTGAAGTAAACATCCACCATACGGTTCTCTCTACTCTTGTAGGCGATATAAAACCGAATAGAAGACCTGACGTAATATGTCTTGATAAAGTTGTAAAAACTTAGTTGATTTTCAAAGCAGTTATCCTGCGAGTATATCAAAAGAACTTACGCGAACGAATTGGGCTTCCAAATGTCGAACGAGTCACTTCTAATATTGGGTATTTTTATGCAAGAAAACATTTCTTTAGAGACCGTTAAAACTTATATTACATGTAGTGATTTTTTAACATAGTGAAAAACCGTATATATCGATGTGAATCTCAAGAAAAAAGGACACATTAGTTCCGTATTGATGCTGGTGTCAAGAAGGTAGTTAGGGTGCAAGTAGGAATCGGTCTCTACCGGGCCGTCATGAACATCTGTGGTATCTATGTGTAGTAATTTAGATGAGTTTTCTGGGGCTTCAGAAAATGTAATGAATATAATGGTAGTGAATCGTGTCCTTTTTCTTAAATGTTTTAGTGGCCATGCTATCCGGTGCCCGAAATCATCATAATATTCATTTGTGTGAAAAAATATATAGCCGAATGAAATCACGATTTCCGGATGAAAAACAAACCCTTTTATCGGGTGCGATTCTTCTTGCAAATGTGTATTCATCCATAGGGGATTATCGACAAGCCAGTGATATTCAATTTGGTCAAATAAAAGAATTAGGAGGAAAAGTAAAGATTGGTGTATCATGGACTGAAGTCAATGGTGAATTAGCAGTACGACATGAATTTGTAAAGATACGGAAAGCAATGATTTCTTTGTAGGAATTTAAAGCTCATGACACTTCACACCCACGATCATCGGAAATCAATGCTGAAGTCGAACGTTTTTCATCTGAATTGATTGCATCTGGTTATAAATTTGATTCAAGTTGGATAACTCGATCCATTGATAATTACGAAACTATTCAATCGGTTCTGTGCGGTCATAGTGAAAAATTAGCGATAGCTTTCAATTTAATACATAGACCTGTTCCGACACTTATTCAAGTAACCAATAATCTTCGAGTGTGTGGTGATTGTCGTAAGTCGTTTTTTGTTCATCTTTATAATTCTTTCAAATTATGAATTGTCTATTTTCTCTTTTTCTAGATGAAGTGGCTAAATTTATTGCGAAAAATCGGCAAGTTGATATTATTCTCCGTGACGCAAATCGTATCCATCATTTTTACAAAAATGGACAATGCTCTTGTCAAGATCATTTTTAAAATTTCATCAATCAATTATCGATTAGCAATACTATTTATTTTACGTTTGATCAACTTGTATACAACTGAAAATGTTTATTTGCACCATTCATGAACATTTGTTTTTATAATATAAAACTTCTTGTTACTTTGCTTTTTAAATTTTGATGGAAGCTATTCAAAGCATAAAAGCTTAGACGATTTAAAACAGGCTTCAAGTTTTATTCAAACTTATTATATTTGTATCGATACGCGTAAATAAAAGATTCGCCCATAAGGAGTCGCAAGTTATACATCCAACTAAACAATTGATACTTGATAATGTGTACTGATAAATGCATGTTTGTTAATATTTTTAAATTTGTTTTTCCCATGTGTATTGTTTTACTCGACAATGAACTCGTCTTTCAGTGCCGAAACATCGGCTTGGTAATATCATATAGTATAGAATGTCTCTCCGCTCATATTAACTCGACGAAAACATAATTTTCCTGATGAAAATACGAATAAATTTGATTTATTTAGAACATGTCACGATATTTGTTTTAGAGAAAAATCTGAAATTTCGTTGCAAAAAGATCGACAATATTACCTTTAATTCTTCAAATAAATATGGTCATCTAAGTGGATTTCTAATGTGTGTTCTTATGTTACTCGTGTAGGTTAGTCGCTAAGAAATCTTCGAAAAACTGTTGACTTTCAAGAAAGAGAGAAAGTTTGGCCATTCCACAGAATTTGAAAACACATACCTTTTCGAATATTCTTCTCTTCTGTATAAAAAGAAAATATCTCGTAGAGATAGTTCTTGAGCATTTATCCCCTTTATCTTTCAATCTAGAACTAAATGAAGTCGTATTCAATCAATTTTAAGATTAGATTTTGTCCAAGCAATTTCAATAACCGTTCAACCAGTCCTACTTCTTTTCATCTTAAACTGAGGTTAAACAGATGATGATCACTTATTTAGCGAATTTCTCAATACGGAAACAAGCCTCGCTTCTATTCAGTATTTGTAGTACAATTTTAAATTTACCGACAAGATATTTTCTAAAAATACTACACAAAGCCTGTTGTAGCATGATGGTCACATTGTCATCTTATTGCTGTTCGTTTTGTACACAGCGGTATCAGAAGGAAATTCTGTCTATGACAACGCTTATCTGAGGCATGTCAACGCAGAATGTCTTGTGCTATTTATTAGCATGAGGGTTTCACTAAACAGTTCATGTGATTTCAACTTCGATCCGATGAGTGAAACAAAGATGAGATAAATTGCTTTAGTTGAAAAAGCGATCCTATTGAGACAAAGATAGACAAATCCACTTCGATTATCAAAAGTTCCGCTCCAACTTCAAGTTGACTTTATCGTCAATCTTTTTTAAAATCTCTCTATATAGATTGATTTTGTCTCTCAATATTCCGATCTATCATCCCCTACACGCTCTTTCTTTTAGTGATGTAATCTAACTCATCCATGTATTTCTTAGCTACGTCATCAATACTATACACAATCGACTTTCCTTTTCTCTAAAGCCATGCTATTAACAGGTGTTAAATGAGAGTTAGAAAAGTCATCTACTCCAACTGCACCCATAGATGATCAGGTTCAAATCCAACTTCACTTCAACTTCATTCCAACTCTACCCATAGATCACTACATTCAAGTCCAACTCTACTCCAAGTCTGCTGTAAAAAAGTGGCAACTTCGGAGTTGAAGGATGCTCCGTAAGAGGGTAAGCAACGATACTTCTCGTATATCGAGTTTACTTATATAAAACAAAAGAAACTTTACATTTACACTGTCGAATTCATACAAACTTTAAATGTGGAACGTGAAAGGATTCAGAAAAAAAGCTAAAAGTTGGAAAAATATAGAAGTAAGAGATTATGAAGTCAATAATACCCGTTGAAGTAGAATCAAACAATTATAGAAGTAAAGAAGCAAAACTCTAAATGGAAAAAAAATTAATCGAGAACTACACGGTTAAGAATTCATTTACAAACGAAAAACACTCGAAATATAATTGTAGAGACTCTAAAGTGGGTGTCACATATGAAAGTACTGAGAATTAAAATTTAAAACTTCAGGACCACTATTACTGCCTGCCTTTCGGAAATATTTCGATTTTGGTGTAGAGTCGTCGCAACAGAGATAAATTGATGATCGTGGCCGTCGGATGGAACCATCTGTTGTTCATAAATGGAGACAATCCATTTAGTTCTTTTTTGGATGATTCCTATTTAATCGAGGAGCAAACCATCAATAAAATTTCTTCTTTCTTATAAAACTATCGAATGGGAAGAGTTCAGCTAGAAAAATCTTCAGTCTTAACAATAACGGGAGACATCTTCTACTGTGGCAGTCGTTGGTATGAAAGATTTTCTCGTAAATTATGTCATAGTTTCAGTTTACAAGAACGATGTAAACAACTATCAATATCTTTAATTGGATTCAAAGGAAAGAAAACATTCCACTAGTCAATTTCATCATAAAAAATGCATGAAAGAAAGTATCTTTCTCACTCAACTGTTCTTCTTTTTTGAAATATTTTCTCTGAGCTAAGAAGAAAAAAAAGTGAATAAATTAGTATTTTTGATTTCATGTTGTTAGGAAGTCAAACAAAAGATAAATTAGATTGATTTTCGATTCAAGAGAGAGTAGGTGAAGATCTGTATAGTTTTTACTAGAAGATTTTTACCCATCAATTAAAGTCATGTCACAGACATTCAGAGTATTCGTAGAGAAATTGCACGGAATGGAAATCGAACATATTTTATTGGATTTAATTTAAACAAAAATATTTTCCAAATGATTCTTATCCTTCAGTTTATGATCAGTTTCTATTTTATGTAATTAATTCAGGAAAAAATGCGTTAGCTAGTGACGTTTCAAGAACATTAAATATATATATACAGAAAAGTTCATTCCTATCTTCCAAGAAAAGATTGAACCTAAATCGCATTCTGTGATGGTGCGGGTTTTGATCTTCGCGCCATTCATACCTGCATGTACACTCACAGTCACAATAACGAGACCCATCCCCGCCCTTAGGCCGAAATGCTTTTTTATAATTTGGGAGATTTCCGCTGAAAGTACGCCAAGAGGGTATTCACCATTAATTATATTTAAAACATCATGACATGTGTCATGGTTTGGTTTTTAAATTTCAGTGTGTAACCTTGACTTAACCACTACTATAATGCTTCTTATTATTCTTCGCAAAGAATAGGATGGTAAATGTGAGCATGCAATGTCGTCCGCTCTTCGTAGGAGCAACTTTTCGTGTTATTTTTTGTGTTACGCATTAGCATACTGTCAACAGATAGATATAAACCCAGGAGGATGATTCCGACAGTTGGATTCGATCGGATACCTCTCTGATCCGATCATGTTTCTATCGGAGTTTCTCTTATCCGATGAAATCCCATCGGATTCCTGGTTGCGATTCCTGATTCGGATCCCTAGTGTTGGGTTTTATCGAATGATTAGACAGACCTCTAATATTGGGTTTAAATGGTAATTCGTACACAAATAAGAAAATAGGTTTCTTCCGTCGGATCCGTTATTGTTTCCACAACTCGGATTCCCATTAGATTTCATCGGATCGAAGGATCCAATCGGATCCGTTACTGGATTCATTCACCTGGGAAGTTCAGCTGCCGATAGTGTGGAGAAAAATGAAAAGTGTATTTAGTGTCATCTAAAACGGTGCAGACCGTTTATTCAGAGGAGGTGTGAAAACAACTTTCAAAAAATTAATTCAAACAGTGACACTCCGAATTGTTCCAGTCTGATTAATATTACGATTGTTGCTGAAACAAGCAACTCTGATCACCTATTTTGACCATGCGAAGTGAAATCAAGAAGTCCATAATCGAGTTGCTTGTTGTGGTTGGTATTTTCGGCCTTCCCATTTTTTTAGCTCAGCGCGTGGTTGGTGGCGCAGATCTGGGTCAATACCCAGCCAATCGAGTGATACCCATCTTGAATATTGTGTCTGAAGTGCTTGGAATTGTAGCAATCATACTATTTATTGTTATTATAATCTCTATTTACACTCTCTCTTTGTATGATATATGCATGGAGGATCACTTACTTCTGCAGATGCCACAGCTAAATATTTGCAAAGCACAAACCCTAGTGCAACAAATAGCTACTGCTCACAAACGGTGTAGCAAATCACAGACGCAGTAGTGTTAATGTTTTGGCTAGTCTGTACATTACCTGTAATCCGTATACTACTATTGATCTGTGACAGCTGCTCATAAACAACGGAACTCTCTGTCCCATAGATTAGCTCTAATCGATTTATTGCTATTTTTATGCTCCGTGTATGCATAACTGAACGCACTCTCCATTTTGCTCTTTTGTGATTTTTCGCATATCCATCTTACCTTTTTAATACAGCTGTAATTAAGGATTTAACCAATAGAAATAAATTCTAATCATCATTAACGAAATCTACTGTCTTACTTAAACACAATAATCTTCAGATAAAGTGTGCGAGTGGATGCGTGGATGTGACCACCATTGAACTATGTGGTTGTGTGGCCGTGTCGGAATCAAAGATAGGGTTAGCGGTAATATGGGTGTGCCTGTGTGCGTAAGTTTTAGAGCACCTCTGCACGTGAGTGCGATGTGTGCGTTTGACTGTCGG
This sequence comes from Rotaria macrura, assembly GCA_900239685.1. Lineage (NCBI taxonomy): Eukaryota > Metazoa > Rotifera > Eurotatoria > Philodinida > Philodinidae > Rotaria > Rotaria macrura. The sequence continues at coordinate 99,821 of OENT01000303.1, forward strand.
GTAGAGATGTATTAATTCCAATTCTTTGAATTGGTCGGAATTGGAATTAGTAACTGACTCATACTTTGTCGAAAAGTGTGCAAAATCAGCAGTTTACAAAAACCAATTCCAATTCCGACCGATTCCAATTCCAAGCCAAGCATTAGCATTGGTTAGACTTTTAATTGGTGCATCCCTAGTTTGGGGTGTACGGGTCTTAGTATAGGTTGTGTGCGTCTTAATGTAAGCGTGAAACTGGATGTGGGTGAAAGTAAAGATTTTCTCCACATTAACATATTATACAAACACAGTAGCAACGTCAGCACAGATCCTTTTTCAGAAAGAAAGTACGGTGGCACAGTGGGATTAAAAGTTTCTGCAATTCGGTACGTAAATTAGTCTTAAAGCGGGAAGTAGAGGTTTTGGAAGTTTGTGACTGCCATGTTACCTTAGATTCAACTTCCATCGACACCCACAGTCACAAAGAAATCACAAAAAGAGTACTTCTTGGAAGGTGGTGATACTCTTAGAAGCTTCCAACATTTCAAGAACGGAACAAAAACGTTTTTGAAACAGCTGGCCTCAAAATCTTTAAAAATGTTCTCTCCACGACATATTTTTATTTGAGAGAAATTCTGACGATCTGGGAGAGACGGTCAAGGCTTATAGTTATTGACTCATGAATATAAATCTTGGCTATGATTTATGACAGAAAATAAAACTTAAAAAATTTCTTTGAGAGAAAAAACCCAGGTTGATTCTGAGCTTCAAATGTTCTACAGTAATAATACAGTATCTTTGCGCACGATTCTCTAAAATTTTTATTAAAATGAAATTGATTTGTTTTTTTTTATGAGGGTGCCTGCTGGTTAGAGCATACATTCAATCTACATTCATCGCGACTGAGTTTTACAAAGAAGCCTTTGCAGATTCTTTATCAGAAGAACAGCATTTAAAGCTATTTTCCAATTTGTATCATCTTGATGAATAACTCCACCATTTCTAAATGAAAATGGAATAAAGTCATGACACTGAAATGATCAGCTGAAAAAACACTTCGACTTCCGATGTTTTTTGTTGTTACTGTTCTTGGTGAAAGTGTCTACTGATAAATTATACTTTTTATATATGTAAGGTATTTTCCATACTGTTGATATGATGTAATAAAATAGTTTATATGGCATATCTAATGAAACAAGGAAGAGCTTAGTATTTCAAAATTGACTAATGGGCAATGCCATGAAATCTCACTAGTCGATCCCGGGTACGACCCCGAAATTCGTTGAAACTTTCAGAATTTTGTCAAATTTTTTTACTGATCATTTTGGTATAGAGTTTATTAGGGGTGCTTACTAGTGCAAGACATACATTTTATGCTACATTGAATTTTTTCGTAATTGAAAAACGTGTACAATATTGAAAAAGTGCCATTACCCAATCAATTTGATAGAAAATTTAAAAACGAATTGAAGAGTCGGATTCAGCGCAAAAAATTGCACCTAAATCATTCGGACTTTAGAATGTCTATAAAGTTTGGTAGTGTGTTCCATATATCTCTCGTCCACGGTGACTATGTTTTTAGAAAAAATTATTTAAAATATATCAATATAGGAGTTGGAATAAACCAAGAGAGTGTGTGCAGCTAGTCAGTAGAGAAAGCTCTGCTTTATCGAATGATCTAGTTAGTTTTCTCCCATCATTTGATTCTGGAGAGAGCAAATGTAAAAGCTATTTTTGACTGCAACTTTTTAGTCAGTCTCGCCGAGTATATTTGATGAATCTAGTCCTTAACTTCAATAGCAACCTTCGAATTCGTTGCAATTAGAGGTGTAAACCGAGCACCTGTAGCGCTGTCATCACGGTGCAAAAATTTTAGAAATTCTTTCGGTTCCCCTCTCCCCGGTGACACTTGTCCAATGCTTCTTTTCCCGCTCGTTTCTCGTCATGCTTTTATTATGCATTTTGTGTGTTGTTAAATCAAGATATAAAACAGTTGTTTTATATGATTTTTGAAAAATATTAATACTCAGATTCTGAAATAAATATATTTTTGACTTTTGAAAGTAGTATTGAGTTTTAAATTGTCAAACCGTCACCGAACATTTAAAAACCATGGAAATTATCAGCTGCCACTATCGAATAACTCATCGGCTTACACCTCTAGTTGAGATCAGCAGATTAATTTATCTTTTCATTAAAAGATATGTTACACACTTGTTTTCAATTTATTTTTTAGTTCCATCGTCCGTCGAGGCTTATAATTTGGATGTATATAAATCGCAGATCCACCCTAACCTTTTACAGTACTCACTGTATTTTCAATCACTGCTAGTTGGTGTCCAAAGAGCGTCTATAGTTGACGCTATGATACGGGTGAGAATATCATATCCAAAAGTGACAAAGTAACTCTCACCATTCGTTCGAATTCTCTCAGCTATTCAAGAAAAAATAAACCTTGCTTATCTGAGAATCTTTTTTGTTTTTCTTCTTGTTACCCGAAGTGTAATGACCACCATTTCTCAATACTCCAAGATCTTTCAATTCATTCTTAGTATAACCGATCCAAAGTATCAGTTTCAATCGTCATGCGCACGTAAGGGAGCATTTAGAAAATTGAGAAATAGTATTCTGTATCTTACAATGGACTTGTATGGAAACCAGGAAAAAATAATTTCCATCTGTATTTTGAGGGGATCGTCACTGTAATAATGCATTTTATGAAAACTAATGTTATATTCGGAAAGCTAAAATAAACTATTAATGCACTAAAGGTATCCTCATGTCCGAATTTCTTAATATTCAGTATTATTCGTGTTATCACATCTTGTGCAAGTAATTCTATTTCATGACAATCCAATAAATAAGTGTCAAATAACTGTGAAATGTATAAGACTACAGTAATTTAATACTCTATCAAAATGTCTATCTTCTTTTTGCATATGATGATACTATGAGGAACAGAAATTTTTAAAAACTAACTATGATAACAAGAACAGTTTCAAATATTCTGGAATTCATAGGGGCATAGGTAAAAAGTTTAGAATTAGTGAGTACGTAAAGCAGTATCACGGAATGTAATTGGGTCTAGACAAACCTATGTTACACATCACCGATCATCCGAAAGATGAATGCGCAACAATAAAAGGCATACAGTAGAATCCAAAATATCAGTTAATAGTCTGAAAAACTTAGTGTAGCAACTTTTTTTTTAAAAGATGAAAGAAGCCACAGAATGATAGGCAATGCAAGTGAATTTTTCAAAAATATGCTTTCATGGTGGTACTATATCTAAAATGTGGACCATAATTATTTTCTCGCGACATTTGTGAATCAGTATCCAATTTTGGAATAATTCATTCTACCACATGCAATCTATTGAACGTGTCAATAAACCATTACGAAGAAAATGAATAGTGAGCATATAAATATACGTCCAACTCAGAGATATTGTATTCAAAGAGGAATGTATACTACAATGTAGAAAGACCTTTGTAGATATTCGAAAACATTTTAGCATATTGACTACACAAAAATTTTACTTGGTTATAATATTACGATGCAAGCACATCCTCTTATACTGATCACTTTGATCTTTACTTCAATCCTATGTGTTGCGAACAGTTCTTATAGACGTCTTGAACCATCCGAAGCACGCAGGATTGCTATTGAAGCCTACATCTATGGATACTCGTTGGTTACCAGTGAAGTGACTCGTATTCAAATGACTAGTTCTACCGAACAAAGTATACCAAGAACGCCGATGGGTGTATTCAACAATTTACGTAATTATCCGCCTGCTACGTATCACGGGGTTGTAGCACCGAACGCTGACACACTGTACTCCATTGCTTGGGTTGATCTTGATAGAGAACCATGGTTATTTTCACATCCCGGCATGAATGATCGGTTCTATCTATTTCCGATCTACACGCTTTGGATGCCTCTTCTTGATGATCCTGGAGCACGAACGAATGGCACAGCTGCTGCCACATACGCATTGATTGGACCCAATTGGAAGCTACCACTAGCAGAAGAAGTTCAAGAAAGGATCACAAAAACCATCTATTCACCTACTCGATACATCGTGATTCTTGGACGAACGTATTGCACAGGTACACAAGAAGATTACGAGATTGTACATCGACTCCAAGATCAATACTTACTTCGACCACTTAGTATGTTTATGCGGATTGAAAATGAAACGTATAGCGGATCTAACAAACCAGCGATCGGTGACAATCCAGACCCACCGTTCAATCAGACAGGCTCGGTGCGTGATGTAATTAAGAACATGAATATCTCCACTTACTTCAATATTATGGCCACACGTATGCAGGTGAGTTCTTCATTATTAAACGATGATAGATCTAATCGATCGATCAATGACGAGCGCTATTCTCAAGTCCATTCGATGGGATTTCAACTCGAGTTAGATGTAAACGGCCTTCAGATTATCATTCTCAAAGCCTACAAGAATAGGTCATCTTATGAGTCACATGCTTGATCGAGAATATTTTGAATTCCAATTGCGCTCAACGCTCATTTTGTTCTATAAAAAAAGCCGAAGAATAAATCTTTCTTCATATACTGTGGACTTATTTATTCCTTTTTATTTGATCATACAGGATAATCCACCATCGAAAGAAGATTTTCTCATGATCATTCAGATGTTTCGACTCGGTTTGTTTCCTGGTAAAACTTTTAACTTGACCGAATTTGATAGTTCAGTTCAAGCTGCAATCCTTGAGGCTCCTAAGATCGCTTTCGACTTGATCGCTGCTTACAAAATTCGCATTGGCGTAATCGTTAATAATTGGATTATTCTAAATAATACTGGCTCTTTTGGTACTCATTACTTGCTGCGTGCTGCAGTTGCTCTGTATGGTTGGGGTGCTAACAAAGCCGAAGATGCGATCTATCCGACTACAAACGTCGATTCTACCGGGCAAGCATTAGTGGGAAGCAATCAATACATGCTCCATATTCCCCAGAATCAAACACCCCCGGTCCATGGCTTTTGGTCGTTTACGATGTACGATAGTGACCTTTTCTTCGTACCCAATTCGTTAAACAAATACCGAGTGAGCTCGAGAGATCCATTGGTTTATAATGCGGATGGCTCACTTGATCTCTACTTTCAAAAAGCGTCTCCCGGAGGAGACAAGGAGGCCAATTGGTTACCAGCACCTGATGGTAATTTCAATATCATGCTTCGCATGTATTGGCCTCAAATATCAATTCATGAGATTGTCAATGGCACATGGCAGATTCCATCAATCGTGAAAGTTTCCTGAATGGAGTTCTATTGGCTCACTTTTTCTATTTGTTTCTAGTTGTTTACTATACCCATTATCTTAAGAGTAACACTGAATAAAATCAACAAAAATCATCGTCGAATTAATATGCGCAGCAACGAGTTAGTAGGACTTGTCTTGGTTGATGCTTACTCCGTTGTCATTACGAGGAGTACAATATCTGAAATAATTGAAACGCAAACAGTTAAAGTATACAAAAACAAATAGTATTTAGTGTGTTAATATAGGGAATAAGAGATATAGTTTTTATTTCCTCACACGAATGAGACACTAAATTTTATTTGATAAAATTAACCACACATCAGAGTAATGCGCGACTATTGGTTGGCGAAGTGTTCACGTATCAATCAGACATGAAGCGTTTTACTAGACCTAGTTTTCAAGTTGTCAATCGATTGAATTGATTGAGATCGAAATGATAAGGAAAGAAAAATAAATCTGTTTACTTCAATTTTTGCTTTTCAACAACCGACTAGGTCCAAAATTATTATTTTTTAAATAAAATGAGCAGAAATGAAGGTATAATTTCGAGTACGCGTTATTTATTTTGAATAATCAAACACTCATCAGCACTCTGTACTACAAAATTAAGCTGAAGAAAAATCAATTTACGTAATATGAAGCTAAAGTAAAGTCTGGTGAAAATCTCTAAACAAATGTAAAATACGAGTAATGGAGAATAGGCAGTCGTGTCCAATGACAAACATAATTTTTTATGGGAGATTGAGCTAAAATTCATTATTAATCAAACTAATTTAAATGTATTGATGATACAAGAATTTATAGTATGGAGACAGCAGGTTTTTATAACTTTGAAATAAAACCAGACAATGTTTTTAGTAACTTGAAAGTATTGTATTAAAATGGAAACCGAACTTGACAGTCAACCAGAGAGGAGTTCGTAGAATCAAATAACTGCTTGATTACTCTTGTTGAATGCATTAAATTCATGTGTTGAATTAGATTCATTTGATTGATCTTGTGATAAAGGATGGTTTAGCTCTGTTTGAATGCTTTGTAAATAATATATATAAATTCATGCTGAACTTGTTTTGTTTTACGAAAGATTAAAAATCATTACTGATAAATCGATGAAAAGTACAATATCATATTGTATAAGCCATAGGATGATAAACAATGTTAGATGTAGTTGGAAGTGGAAAGCAAGAAGAGAGAACCACCCACATCCATAACCTCGAAACAATACCTGTGCACTTATTGTTCATACAAAAAAGTTGATCATTTTATGTAAGTCAAGTGGGATACATCATGGTTTTTAGTTTTTATGGTTTTCTAGATAAATGCAGGCTTGGAAAGCCATATCGCGAATATCAACAAATAGAAGGCCTGAAGGAGTTTCTACGAGTACAAGAAAGATTTAGAGAAGTTCATCATTTAGATAGGAAATTTTATAAGTTAAAAGCCCATCCAAAATGACTTTTTGTGACGAAAAAAAGCTTTGGAAAATTCACAAATGGCTTTGATAATTTTGAGTAGTTCTCGAGTTCATGAAGAGCATTAATGAGTAGTCAGGGATACGAGAAGAATTAAGAAAACTCCATCACAACCTAGCAAAATTCTCAAAAATGTATAAAAAAATAGTGAACACGAAGCTCTTGGGAAATAATTCCATAAAATTCAGTAACACATCGGAAAATGTTTTGTCCACCAAGAATTCAGAAAAAACACTAAGGAGTAGTTAGAAGTACAACAAAACGTGGATAAAATCAGAATCCATGGTAAAAGTTCATTACTACAAATATGACTACAAAGATGCTTCCGTCTTGATCTAAGTACTGCAATATCGTTGAGCTGCATATCTATATCAGTGTTCTTTCAATTTTTTATTTTATTTTTGCTCTCTTATTGTGAAATGACATGAATGAGATAGGATACATGAGAGAGTCCCTCATTCCAGTTGAATCTGATACGCACTGACGATATAGAAGAATTTTAGTTCTATCTAAGATAAGTATACTACTAGATACCATAAGAATTAATAATCTAATTCTAATTTACTGATAACTTCGTAGAAAAACAAAACTTATTAAAAAGAATATGTTTTCGGGCGCCGCCTCTTCTTTAAGCTGTTCATTCACATATATTTTGTTTTTATGGTCGATTGAGCTATAATTTGATTTGATTCATGAGCTAAAATTCCGTCATCTTGCAGCAATCGTATCGCTTTGTTCAGCATTATTGTTCTTCATTCATTCTACAGTTCGTCCACCTGTGATCATAAGTAAAGAAATCAGCGGTAGCCTACAGAATAGAAGAGAAAAAATGTATTCGATTCGACTCAACAAGAAACTATTTTGATTCAATTAGGTTGTGAAAATATTTCCTTTCGATTCACTTTCGGTCTTTTATGTGAATGTGATGAGAATTAGATGTCGTATAGAATTGTATACTATAAAACATTGAACTTAGTTGAAGATTCGGATCGGGTCACATGTTGACACTGCTGTAAGAATGAAATTCTTATAAAAAAAGTATGCAAAAGTCAGGCTTTGTAACAAGGCATCTGATTCACAATAACACAATTAAAAAAGTAGCATAATATTGGCCTTCTGTCTTAAAGTTATGAAAATTGCCGAGATGTGAAACTTTAATTTATAACTGAGCATACCATAACGATCTGCTAAAAATAATAGCTTACTAAAATTAGTTCAACAAATATACAATCGATAAAGATACGATTGAGATGTTACTTATTCAAACTATTTTCCATATATATATTTGGATAGAAATTTTTAATTACTAGGCAGAAAATGTTTCGTTTTTATAGGTTGCAGCGACACAATTCGATAAATGCTACGATAAAAACTATTTCTCTTCATTAGAAACGGTATAACTGAAGTTGACGTTGAAAATACTTTTTTCTGCTCTTGTCTCACTATTCTACACTTATTCATTGCAACTTTTCTACTTGCCGACCAAAAGAAACGAAAAGCAAACATAGTTGCATACCTGTCGTTTATAAAACCTCATTGCAATAGTTTATTTTGATTCTTTATTCAACATAGTGCATTTTATTTGAATCATTCTACGTATGGCTTCTGCTGAAGAAACATTTACAACTAGTGGCGATAAAAAGCTGAGTGCAAATCAATTGGCTGCTCTGAAACAAGCGACCGGCGCAGATAACGAAAGCGAAATTCAGAGTACCTACGGTCAGTTATGGAAAATGTAATGTAATTGTCCTTCATTTTTTTAATGTCAATTTTGGTGTAGACATCATAAGTATATAAAGCATGTAGGTCACGAAATAAATATGAATAGTGCTTCAATTTAAATACACAACTGATATTTACCTCGGAATTAAAGACGGGTGAATCGAAAGTCATCGACTTGACAGCCATGATAACTAGGAGCTGATGAATTTTAGTCATCGGTTGAGCAGACTTCATAATTTTTCTTTTGTTTTCTACTATAAAAGGCAAAATAGGTTTAAAATTCATCACTTTTTGAGCAACCTTCAGCATAGTATGAAAAATAACATTCGACTTGAAAGAAATTTTCACTTCAAATCAGAAAGTTTATTAAAAATCAACAGAATTCTATAATTTGACTGCCTACATGCACAATGAAGTTTTCTCGATATTTGCATTAACACATGAAAACGTCACCAAGTGTCTTGTGCCTTTGGTTATGGATCTGATGTACATGTTAAAATCAATATTCAATTTTGTTTCCATTTATTTTTCTGGATATCTTATGACAACGATAAATTTCAAAATTTTGTATTCATTGATCTTGTTGCAACACTGGAATATACTTTTCTCAGACTTGTAATTGATCGTGAATATCATAGTAATATTCTAGTATATATATATGGTACACGTATACTACTGATCTTAGGTTGTCCTCCTTCCTTAATACTTATTATAAATCAAAAAAATTTTATTGCACCAATTATATTATTTTATTTTAGATGAGCTCTGGAATCAATTTCCAAAAGGTTTTCTGACAGAGGAAGAGTTCGTTGCACGGTTTAATGAATCTGATGTATTCGGCAAAGACGCAGATTTAAGTCCAGCGAAGCATTTATTCAGTGTAACCGATAAAAACAATTCAGGTATGTCTACTTACTCTTTTGGGTGTGGTTATGCGTGTGATCATTATTCGATTGGCCTATACATCTATACCCTCATGAAAGAATTTCAGATGCTACAAAAGCCTGAGTTACAATAAAGGCGCGAAATAAATTGCCAATCAACATGATAGATTCCGAAAATGCATCACCAATAGTATTCATTTTACATAAGTATTTTATGATACAATTAGCACGGTTTTATTTTACTAATGATCAAGTTTTCTTCACCAATCATTAAATTCTTAAGACACAATATCACTTTCATCTACTGAGATTTTCTTGAATATTACAAACGTCAGAAAATTCGATCAAGTATTAACCAGATCTATAAAAAAAAGACACTGAATACAGCTTGGAGTTCATTTTTGACGGATGGGACAACATTAGGGAAGATAATAATAGTCATAGCTTGTGAGAGTGAGTTTTTCTTTCAACATGAAACATGTTTCTGAAGTCTTGAATTTAGTTTATAATCATTTCTATTTAATTCAAAGGCTATGACACTTTAAAAGGCTGCTTCAATAATCATATTGAATTGAGTCATTGTCACCTAATATGTTATATTAGAAAGATGCGTTCCATTGATTGAAAGGAAACAGTTTAGAAATGGAAGTTTACTGATACTCACATGTTCGTTATATGTGCGCTAGTAATCATTTGTGTTATAGCAGGCAATTAGGATCAATATGATTATTGCCTTAACAACTGTCTACTAGTGTTGAAATGATCTGTTTAATATCAATTAGGATTATGTCCTCTCATAATTGCCTTGAAGAATTCGAGCAATAAATCGATCGGCATTTTATGATACAATATAATCGCAAATAGAAATAGCTTTCCTTTGAAATCGAGACGATATGTCCTAAAACATCGTCGTATAATCGAATGTTTTTTTTCTTTTCACTGGAATAGCATTAGACTAGTTCTAGTTTGTTATTTTTAAATATTTAGGCACAGTAGACTTGTTTGAATATTATATGGGATCCTCATTATTGGCCCGCCAAGATCCCGACATGATAATGAAATATCTCTTCACAATCTTTGATTCTGATAAAAATGGTCTACTCAGTCAAGCTGAAGTCGTTAACGTGTTGAATACATTCTTTGGCTTAATAGTCCGCAAGAATGATGATGGTGATCAGAAGAAACAGGAATATAGTTTGGAAGAAATTAAAAGTGATGTGAGCAAAGCTTTTGGCGACAAAACAGAAATATCTGAAAAGGAATTTTTCGAAGTCTGTGAGAACAGCAACATTATTCAACAATTTGGCATGCGTGTGCAAACTGCATCAATGCTCGGCATGATGGTTGGTGACTGTATCATCCAATAATTGCATTGATTGAACATTAGTTACTTTCTCTACATTATCTTCTTCACTAATATATTATATAATCAATCATGCTGAATACTTAATATGCTCGAACTCTTGCAGACACACTAACTAATTTGGAATACATTCGATAGTTTTATAAATAACTTTTAGTAGAATTTTTGTAGCACACGTTATTTTCTTTAACCGTAGTTTTGACGATCTTAGAGGGCTTGGGTGTGGCTATCACTGATGTGAAGACACATCTCACACTCATACCGTCTTTGGACTAGTAAATATCGTAGATCCCTCGCTATTGCTGTTCTCGAAATATTCGTCTTAACGATATCTCGACTTAATTTAAATGCGAAGTATAGGCCAGAGTAGAAGTATCCAATAGAAAATATGAAATATTCGAGTGATCATACTGGACATCCAATGTTTATGAGCTCTCTTCATTTTCACCGACTACGTAGACATCATCGGGCACCATTGGGAGAAAATGAGCTAAGTAATGAAGAGATAAACGTGAGAAATTATTTATTATCATGACTTACCTGTTGCCATTGATGGACATAAATTTTGAATTGTCATACCAGATGGATAACACAATGGAACATTATGGCATCGTGGATGATTCACACTTACATAATCAGGTCGATAACATGTATGATTATTACTGGCACATGAGATCAATTCAGAACATTTTTCATAATAAAATAACCACAGATACCATTACTGCCAGTAGCTGCCAGAGAAAGACAGTTACATGCAGGATTCAATGAGCATTGATCATATGAAAAACCATAAAGACACGTTTGAGCACTGTTTGATCCATTCTTGGAAACATATGGAAGAGCCAACATATTACTTGTCGTCGCGGAACATTTCATATTCAAGCAATAGCTCGTCTTTGATTCGTAGAATGTTCGATTTTCAGTTTCTATTTGTAAAGCATCATTGATTACTGCATTTTTAAGCCTTCTTACTATCTAGGTGAATTCGACATTAGTTATATTGATAGATGGCATTAATGTCTCATTGGTGAAGCCAGGTAGATCTGTGATGACAAGTAGTTCTATAGCTATTTGCTTGCATTTTGTACGACTAAACTGTGCTAGTAAAGGTATCTCGTAGACGTGCCAACCTCACCGCTTTGGTGGCACCAATAAGCTGATAGTAATTCGATTTGAATGATCTTGGTTTAAATTATCCCAAGATGTTCGAATAAGATCAATTATAAGTTGAAATCCCTTAAATACATGTGCGAAATCGTTCGCTTCTGTATCTATACTATATTCATTATATGTATCGATTGCATTTCTTAATGAACCATAGGGCATCGATGCCGATGTACTAAAAGCCGATTTGAGTGTCGAACATATTCGTAGCCGATCTCGTCTGGTAGTGTGGCAGATTGATGCCACTTCTGGATGAGGTCTGAGATAGCAAGGTTTGAATGAAATAAATGCTTTACTATGAATCTTTTGACAATTGTCATTATTAATTGTTCGAAAGAATGGAACAAGAGCAACTTGTAAACATCTACATGCATCATCAATTCACCGTTGTGCTTGATCAGAATGAATAGATACTTATGTTTGGTGTAGAGTTCACAGAAAACTGCTGCATAAGTGAGAATATGTTCAGTCGGAGTGTCTTGGCATGAATATTTGCGTTTGAGATAATTCTAATACCAATTGCAACGTGGTCCATTGACACTGAAACACTCTTCGGATAATAGAGAAGCTGGCAGTACTGATGAATCATTACACAAGCATGAATTAATTTCAAGGTCTTCTTCTAAATAATAGACTTCACGCATACATGGATAGCTACAAAACTTAACTGTTTCATCACGACATTGATGTCTTCCATGTGATTGTAGTTGGATATAGTTATTGGTTAGACAACTGTTCCATTGTTTCTTATTGAAATCATTAGCAGAAGAACATTCGACAGTGCCTACCGAGCCAGTTTGACTGTTGCAAATTCCATAGACATGTGTTACAGCATACGTGGCAAGAAAAAGTATAGATTTAATNCATAGTAGGGCAAGATAAGAGAAGTTTCTCTCTGCACGTGCAATGTTGCATTTAACTTTCGTTTTTCAACTGAGATATTATTCAATCATCGACGTTATCATGGTTTTTGTTACTAAAAGAAAGCAAATGACAGAAGCAAATCTGAAGCAGAAAATAGTGATTTCATATAACAGATGAGCATTAGTGTACATTATACTACTAACCGACGTGGAAAATGTAACATGTCGGTTTTTCAAATGAGAGAAAGAAATGAAAAGATGATGTCTTGAGAACAGCTGTTTCTCATAACTTCAAACGATTCTTTCCTTACACATGGGTTCACGCCCTAGTAGGAGAAGATTAAAAATATGTCAAAAACTCAATCCGTTTAGTTTTAAACCGTAAGACGAACAGAGATGTGGGTTTTTGTGATCGTGTGGATTCTGCAATCCATTTATTATTGACAGTGACGTATCGAAACTACTTCGAGGCCTAAATCCATACTCACGCCTACGGCCACAATCACATTTGATATACTAGTGAACAACAAGTGTAACGGGACACCGTATACGGCTTTACATATACTTCGTGTGTTTTTATTGAATCTCAAAGGTATTGATTGCCATCAATGAATTTTTGTTAAAGAATAAACGCTGATAAATATTCGTTCGATGACGGTACGTCGTGACATCGATTCTTTGCTTTTGAAAATCGATGCATAGAATCAGAAACGAATCTAGGATAATAGATTCATTTGGTTTCAAGCTTTTATAGAGTTTCCCATGATTTTGGACCCAATTAATCGTTTGTGAAGAGAAAATGATGATGCTGTTGCGTATAGATCTTCAAGTCGTGGCTTGAGAGAACTATCTGTCTTCTACCCATAAACGAAGCGAATGTGTGTTGATGCAGAGGATTTTGACTCGGAGCATGTGAGCTTTGGTGATAACAATCATATCTGGTACCCTATCCCAAAGCCTGGAATCGGATTGATTCGGGAGCATCCCACGCCCACATCTTCTTGAATCATACTTTATGAACCCCACTTCAGATAATAACATATCTGGTACAATGAAATGTTGCAACAGTTTTTCAGGTCACGATTTCTTCATTAACTTCCTTATTTGGCTTTAAGGAGTTCGATTTGTCTAAGAGACTAGTGGAACAGTCTGCCCTACGTCATATTCTTTGTAGATTTAAACGATCTGGCATAAAGTTGATAAAAAACGTAGGTACTTGAGAATATTAGTAAAAGAAAAATCTAGGCAATGCGACACCTATCCGATCGATTGTAAAAAAATAAGTAGCATTGTCAGGAACAATGTTTTAGAAAATGTCACACTCTGGGGTCATACGATCTTGAGAATGGAACTCACAATTGCTACTTTATATCTCCGAACAAGGGAATATTCTATTCGTTTTTTCACCAAAATTCGGTATGTGCTGAAACAAGAAGTAGAAGTTAGGTACTCTCAATCGTCAACTGAATTTGACAATCGTTCAAAAGATATTCGGCAAGGAATTCTGTCAGAATATGTTTGATCACTCTAGATATCTCTGAGACAAAGAACTAATCCAAACTAAAATACTCTTATTTGGAATGATAAATAAACTGAAATTGAATTATTTTAGCTAGTATTAAAAACTCATTAATGAGACAGCTAAGTGATAGAACATGACTAAGTTGTCAAACAAATTGAAGAAAGTCATCATCTAAATTAGACAATTCATTAATGAAATCTTCATTATTGGTTAATAGTACGGATGAAGAAAAAAAATCAATTCCAATTGACTCAGAATTAAAAACAACAACACAATTTTAGTAGTTCAGCTAGTATGGTTTACAATAATGAATAAACATCAATCCCATATCACCCAACTGGATTATCGATGGATACACAACCGTTTTACTATCCACCAGCATCATCTCCTATGTATGTATCAAGGTAACCATTGTGTTATCCATCGATTGGTACAAATCTAATGTCGTATACTGCTAATTCAGCAATACCATACAGTTATTCAATATCTCATTCATTGTCGTATCGACTACATTAGACAAGCACACAACACGAAAATCATGTAGTAACGATTTCAATAAGATAGAACGATGAAGCTTGCTTTTTTGTTGTTTGCGTTACTTGATATTAAAATGGAAAAAAGAAAGAATTTTCTTTGGTTCTTTTTGCATCTGACAATTTTCTTGATTCTGCAATAAAATACATAAATATGAGAACAAGGCAACAAAAACAATAAGGAGAGAAACATAAAATGCTTATGTTTTTGTTTGGAATTTCTAAACTTTTCTTTATTTTTTTTTATGCATTTATTGTTAGTATTGTGTCTACATTAAGATATATCTTTTCATCACTGGTTAAATTATAGTAAAGATTATCCGTAAGAAGATATTTCATATAAATACCAACTAGATGTTAGTTGCACATGATCTAGAATAATCTTTAAACAGTACGAGATTTTTTACTCTATGCCTTTCAGCACTCATTTCAGGTGGGGTTTCACAAAGATATGGATATTTAAATACATTTTCTTTTTACATATGAGTAATTACATATCGAATGTTTTCTGGATCTAGTTAGAAGATATTAAATTCTTCTGATTACCTGAAGAAGCCTATTCGTATTCATTAAAAAAAACTCATTAAAACTCTACACTACATACCTAGAAAAACTAAGGTTTGAATAATCAAGAGAATTTTTCATTCATTCACAAAGCATCGTCTCATTTACAAAAAAATTAGATAACCGAGGAGACCTTCCAGTGGCGGAAGAAAGTCAAATAATCACTTACTGTTGCGTGTTCATCAAAATTTAAATAATGTCAATACAATGTCTTTTACTTCATGGAACACAAAAAAGATATAAAGTGGTTGACGAATACAGTTTTATTTTCATAAAGGATTACCTTAATGGACTAGTTTAATGGTATTGGAAGCGTTCAAAAGAATTTAAAAAAATGCTTGCCATCAAAAAGCAACGACATAAAACGAAAATATTTACTTTTAACTTTCATTTGTACGATAGTGCATCATAATTCAGTCTCATTTCTCTTGTTTATTAATTATAATTACTTATTGAGATTCATTCAAGTTGAAAGACAGGATTAAATGCGCCAGAGTATAGTGTGTTGAATTTTTGGAAGAAGAACAAATATAGTCACATTCAATACATCTACTGCTGTAAAAATCATACATTGATTTGCTCTCTTCTGTGTGTCATTTGTCGTTCCCTGGTGCTTTTTCGGGAATTAATTTCTTCCTATTTCTTCTCTTTCGCTTCGCAGATCTATCTTTCAAGAAGAACTATATATAGTTGTGAAACTGTAGAAATTCAGAATGTATGCTATTCAGAGAGTCAGCGAGTGTGTAATGCATCGTGTTTTACGATAGTTGTGATCTGATTCTATTTTAAAATCATCATCGCTAAACTGAGTTGCATTCCGTATAATAGTATCGGCCAGTCAAATTGGAAATTAACTAATTGAAAAGGATGTTATAGAAAGGGTGATCACTCTGCAAATATCATGAAATGTTCCCAATTTTAGTAAGGAGAAAAGGCGGATTGCGAAATCTTCATTTTCCCCGTTGAGTTTACTTCTCTTTTAATTCATTGCTCTGTGCTTTTTTAGGCACTTGCTCAGCTCAACTACGACTTTTTTTGTGAATGTTGGTACAAATAAAATGATATAAATAAGTCGCAAAACGTAGAAAAATGTGTGCTTTGTTTTCATCAGCTGTGGAACTTCCAATTTTCGACATCGGGTTTAAAATATGAGATACTGAACTTGCATCTGGTGTAAAATGAAAGTAGAAAGAAATAGTTCAAAACTCTGGATGATGCTTTAAGATTCATCTGAATCGCTGTATCAGCGTGTTAAACACCATACCAGTCGAAAAGTCAGAGCAACTGTGATGAACGATATGCAGCAGCCAAAAAAATTGTTGAATAAGTTAAACTTGTAACCCAATGAGCTAGAGCAACGATACATTTAGGAGTACGGTTGTGACTAAAGTGAACCCCTACGCTCCTTCTCATGCTAATATAGAAGTACCAAGTTTATTGAAGTATACAGTGAAACAACATCAGTAATACGTAAATCAACATATGAATTATATGTTGGACAACTAAACAGATGTTGTATTCAGATCGACATTGACTTCATATTTACGCTAAATTGTCTATTTATTCATTATCGATGACTCATCGCTTTGTCGTATAGTAAAAAATCGACGAGCACAAAATAGGAATATTGAATATTTCTCAGTCAAAAGTTTCCCGTATATGTGCTTGTCACTCCAACATTCGTCGTCATTGTCACTATATAAGTATCAGAACTGGCTGTGTGTTGCGTTCCACCCAAATTGAACTGACCGCCGGCATCATACGAACTACTAATGCAAGTTATATTTTTTCCACTAACAATCTTCCATGTATAAATGATCTGTGAGCCGTTGTCAACATAAGAAAAGTTGATTGTCCCACCCGGATATGAATTATAATTACTATTGTATGTTAAACCAGTCGTCTTTTGTATAATGATTTTAATAGTAATGTTGGTCAAAGTGGTTAAGCAGCTAATATTGAGCCTGTCATATCCATAATAGTTGCTTGAAAATGACGCTACACTGACAATAGCTGTGAAAATAAACAATAATCAATGTACAATTGAGCTTTCTACAGCTTTGCAGCAATAAAAGAGCTACTTATTGAGAAACTGAATGTATATGAGACAAAGATTATTCTGACCTTTGACGATCTATGAACTAGTGACAGGTTGCGTGAAGCAAGTATTTGTTTTTCTGAGCCTATATCATGATGATAATTGAACGAAATCAGAATGTGAACGCCTTAGAATAAATCAAAAGTTAATTATATTGATCAAAATTAAATAATTCTATGAAATTTTCATCAAGTTAGTAGACTATGTACATCTATTGAAAGTTTGGAAGTTCAGAGAAAAATTTTTTATCACTCTGCAAAAGAGCGAATTTCTTGAAAATGATCATGTTGCAAATCAACATAAGTCTTGATTCTTTCAAACAAAAATGATAAAAAATTATTTGTCGGCACTTTAATCAACAAAAAAGTTTTGAATCGTAAGAGGTGTTGACCCGTCTATTCTAAGTTAGTCTACCTGCTCTATGACGGTGTTCAAAACCATGATTTCTGCTTATCTCAAATAGGCCTACTGACTGTTATACTGATCTCTGACGCGAGTAAGTAAATTTGTTAAGTAAGAAGAGATTATCTATCAACTCTATTTAAATCCTGTTAGGCAATATCATATAGGTCACAAGAATGCAGTATGATCGTCTCGAAAAAAAATTCAGTTGTGTTCATGCAGGTAATTATATATATATATATTTAGTTGTTACAAAAGTTGATGAGACTACGCAATCAAGCCGTATACATTATGAACTTCAATAGAAAAGAATTTCCAAAAAATGGAACAAAAAATCAATATAAATTGTGACACGCCTACCGTACAATTCAATAAAAGTAATTATTTTGAAAAACAACCTGCTACTTTGTTGCTATTGTATTTCTGTAAGAGTTTTCCACGTTGTAATATTCACAATTAGTATTTATCTATGATTCTAGAGATGAATAACTGATGTTAGTCATCAAGTGTGACGTGACTCAGAATAGATGGGTAGCTTACAGATCTTTTCCGTGAGTATAATGGAAAAAAAGTACAAAGACTTGGAAGATTTATCGATGCTAAAGAGTTCATCGTAATTTCGTTTAGAAAAATATGAAAGTGAACCATCGGTTCACTGCTGCTTTCCAATAGTCGTCCGAGTTTTTCATATTTTAGTCCCAATTTTTCAGAAAGTATTGTTCACTCACTTGAAGCACTTGTGCTAACTGATGTTGTATTCGTTGTAGTGTCAGTTGTCCTTGTTGTTGATGTTGTAGTCGTGGTATCGGTGGATGTCGATGTTGATACTATCAAGATAACAAACGGTCTAGTTGCTTAGATTCTAAAATTGCTTAAGTTTTCTTACATACATATCTAAGATACCGTGTTCGAAATAAACATGGAAAAATCATCAACGGCTTATTACTTACAATAGCTTACTTGATAATGTTCTGACTACATATACTCATGTATGATAGATCTCATACACATACATACATATATCAGTCATCGACAAGTATGTTCCACAGGATTCATGTTTTATCTTTTGTGCACACCTGAGCTGTGTATGGGTTCCTTGGTTACATTCAGTTAGATTATGTAGAAGATAATGGACGATTTTCATCGTTACTTTATGTGAATTTTAGTTTTAGAAACTGAAGAAACAGAGAGCTTGAACACAGCGCTATCGGACACATCAGCTTCTTTTTTAGAGACAAGAGCCACTACGTATATTATCGTTATTTTTCTGCGCGAGAAATACAAATTTTGAGGTGCTAAACCAAGTTGTTTTATTTTCATTGAGTACAATAGTTGATGATGTATGTTTAATTATCAATGTGATTCCCAATTATTTAAAAACAAATGATTACTTGTAGTTGATGTTGCCGTTGTATCTGTTATTGTTGTCATTGCTATTGTACCTCAAAGAACAAAGTATTAGAATAGGATTTTTTCAATGAAATCTAACATTTGAACGAAACAGAGCTGACTTACTCGTTGTAGTTGTATTGCTCGTGAAAAACATGACGATTAACGCCGCGATACCCGCAAGAACCAATGGTAAAACAAGACTTGACGTCAGGCAACAACACGATATACTACATGGACATAGTGCACCACGGCGATATCGTCGACGATGATTCTGTTTCTTTTTTTCATTCTTGACATAGATAAAAGATTTTTCAGCATTTAATTTCATCAAGTTTTAGATTGAACAAACGAAAAAACTAGTTAACACAATTCCTTTGAGTCTGAAATATGAAACTCATTAATCTTTATTCTCGTAAATAATGCATAACTCTTCCGTGACACTAATAAATCGATTTTCCCAAAGTTGGGAATGGATGGAGAGAGATGGGTCGAATGATTTTATATCATGGACGTTCAGTTTAGTATCATCTGTAATGATGAGTGCATGAAGCTACAAATTCTGGCTTTTAAATTGATGTGGATTATGCTGTTGGACAATAATATACGACTACTACAAAACAAGGTTGTATACGTAATTACATACAGTCTTCGAGCTTTATAAGTCGACAGTTATTCAAATGGTTTTCTCTGAGGTCGATTTTCACAAATGTAAAACGCTAAAACTAGACAATCAAGACCGTACACTTATGAATATTCAACTCGTATTTGAATTGTAAATTCTTTGTGTTGAATTATAAAATTCAGAATGAGTATTCTTAAGAATAAATGCCTGAATCGTTTATCAACTTTTTAGAAAAAACACTGTCTTGGATTGCATCAATATGTGTATACTCCAAACTAACGTTGCCAGTCAAATCGGCTGTAACTACTTCGTTTTCTTGAGTGGCTATGTACTTTTTAAAGATTCATTAGCAAAGATACGCTGCGTGAAAAGAATAAACAAATGAATAGCCAGAGCCTATCAGAATCGGTAACAAGTGATCATTTCAAGTTGAGTCGAACACGTAGGATTTATAGTGCAAATCGTTGTAAATATCAAATTAGTGATAATCATCCTTGTATTCATATTTGTGTCATAAATATACATCGGAGTTCAACATGCCCCACTAATAAATTAAAATACTACATGAAAAAAAGGCAATCCATCACGATGCAAATCTGAAACCTAACACGATACTGTCGTGTTGCTTTTTCGAGAAGCTTCTTCAAAAATGATTTCCTTCTCTATTCTATATCTCTTCAATTGCATGGGTCATCAATTTGACTGTCGGATTTTTCACAAGAACTAATTATGCCATACTGTACAACTATAACATCCTATGGCGTATGATTTATTGGACCTATGTAATAAGATCACGATCATCTCTGATTCGATTTTATGCAAAAAGTCAACAAATGCATTAAATATGAAGGAATGAACCGGCTTGAAAAGGATCTTATTCATCTTCATGCATCTTACACAAAGTTCGTATCTGTATACTGATGAGAATTTCTTGGCTTAATCCAGCGTAATTCATTCATCGATGAGAGAAAAATCAAACGCACAATAAGTGTTTTACAAATTTCAACAACTTTGTTCTTTGAAATTCGATCGAGAAGAAGTATTGAATTATATAGAATGCAGAAATTTACATTAAGTAAACTCTCTTACACCTATCATAGAAGATATATCAAGAAAATCTCAGTATTCTACATACCTCATTGCTACTAAGTAAAAATATGCCAGAAATAGTAGGCCACATATTCTTGTTTGAAAAAGTCTCTATATTTGACTTTAATGAATCTTTCGATTCAACCACATTATTCAACGAGTCCAATTGACTTAGAGGCGTGATGGTCTATGAAAAAAATAGAATATTTGCTATTGGATACAATAATTCCAGCAATGGGAGACTTACGTTCGTTGAGTTCGAAGGCAAAAATGGAAATAACATAGATCTAGTATTCTATGTAGCAGAAGAAAAAGATTTTGCCTTAAAGTACTCTCAAGTTAGCGAAACGTCTTACTTGTGATCGTGATATATCTACCGTGGATCTTATTGTTTCTGATCTATGCAGTGTCTTTTGAAGTGGAAACAGGGATGAGAAAGTTTCAGTATTTGTTGAGTTTAACCCGTTGAGTTTTTCCCTTTTTGTCATTGCAGATGCTATTGACTTCACACGCCTGATACGAGTAGTATGGATGGCTCTTGGTATCTGCAAAAAGAAACACTAAATCAAAAATATGAGACTTAAATTAAATAGACTTACAGGCTTAACAGCAGATCGGTAGCTTCTCCGTAGTTGACTTTTCTTAAAGATGGTTACCTTGACTACCGATGAACCACTCATAGTTATATATTTTTTGATTTCTGATTTTTTTCGGTTTGATTGTAAATGTTGATTATGTATTACAGAATTCAAATAAGCCACTGCTTATATACACGCATCTTGCACGAACGCACATGTAAAAAGAGAAGACGAAAACTAAATTATTTGATTAAAAATTTGAATAAAAATTAAAAGTAAATAATTTCTTCAGAAGTCATCAGTTTCATAAGCATCTTTCTATTTTCTAATGACAGAAAAAAAATGCATGGCCTACCAAACATCTACCTTTACTGTTGTTTCCTAGTGAAAAGTATGTTTTGTGGTAAGTTGATTTAAATGTGTGAGATTCGAATGGTGCACTAAAAGTGTAACGAATAGTTTTTCAATTCTTATTTACTCTTGTGCCGCATATGGGTTTAGTAGAGTGTGAGCATGCATATACGTGTGACAGCTCTCGTTCTGCTTTGCTTGCAACAGTAGGTGTATTGGGGTGCTAATGTTTTCTTGAACGCATTAACATGGAAAAATCATATCTACACCTACATTCATAGTTAAAAACGTACCAAATATAGAATCTACTTAAATGATCTACAATGGATACTACCTTAAGATCCGATTTCACTCAATCGAAAAGTAAGATCTGTAAAGTCAACACTTCTATGTTCAGAGCCAGCTGCTAATTAACGTATCAGAATACAATATTTAGATTCCTATTTGTCTTCCCATATATGTTTACGAAATCATAACATTGCGGAGTTTGTAGAAGAAACAAGAAAAGAATTGGATCGAAAATCTACTTTTATTTGAGAATCAGTAAAAAAAATGCTGTCAGCATCGAAAATAATATCAATTAATTTCCAGATAATTTCTCCACAATAAAAACATAATAAAGATAATGAAGTCTGATCTTTAATTCAAAACGCTCTGTGAACAGCTTGAAGAACTGGCGTCTGCCACTCTGATTAAAATAGATATGTATACAGTGAACTCTTGAGAAATATAATGATTCTTCTTGAAAATACGTCGCTCTGGATTTTAGTGCAAAAAAAAGCACCGTTGTCGACACTGATTTCGTAGGAAGCTGCTGTCTCCAAATATATCTATCTAAGATGTACGAAAGTTTTCTTTTTTAAAGTTCATAGTGAAGTGAAAATACTGAATAAAGAGCTGAACATCGATATGACTATCGAATTCTTTAACAGATATTAGTTTATTTGTAAACCAAAAATAATGCATATTCTAATACATTTGTAACCAACTTCAAGAACTTGAAGCGGCATCTTACTTCAAAGGAATACTCTCTGATAAATAATTAGGATAGCTAACAGTAAATTTTGACTACTGTCTACTCTATTGCTCTGATAAGAGCAGTGGAGAGTGATGCTACTTTATCAACATCCTATTTTCTTAATTAAATTTTAAAAGATATCGAAAAGAGCGGTGAAACCTGATCTGTTCCTCTCCGAAAACAAAAACACAAGAGGGGCGCTCTAGTACTGCTTCCAGTGCTCCTTCAACTTGCTTGTCAAATTTAAGGAAATGGATTATACGAGAAAGAAAAACATTGTATGTCATGGTGATCAAAATTCTAAAGCATGGAACGATAGTTTGCACCGAGAGCTATCAGTGCAAAATTTACTCGAAAAAGTTCACTTGACAATGGGCATGCAAATTTTGCAAACATATGGCTTATTCATAATGTATGAAAATAATTAAAGCAGTACGGGGAGAAACGAATTCTTAATTATCATACAAGTAATAAGTAAACTGAAAAGAAAAGAAAAGATTCATCCTTATTGTACAAAACATGACGATTGAAAAATATATTACACGAACTGGAACAATTCTTAGATTTATATGTATTTGTAAGAGATCTAATATGTGTTGAGTTGATTATTGGTTAACAATAATGATGTTTGTTTTTAAGATTTTTATGATCGCGTTTCATTCATTTATAATTCATCCTGACGAAAGAAGTTCTACCGTTGGGTTAAGTGTTGCTTGAAAGTAGAGATCAATATTTTTTAAGATGAAGTTCTGAATATGGCTTCGATTTGATCGAAAATACGATTTATATTTTCTCTTTCACACTCACCGATAGATAAAATTGCTGACAATGACTTAGAATACAGATTAACACAACGAATTTATGAAGTTTAATCCTATACAAATATTTCATAACAATGATTTCTCACAGTACATACATACGCAAACATTGAATTGATGGTATTTATCCATTGCATTCAATCCGATTTTTCTCTTCTGAAAATAATGATGAAATGAAATAAAATCATCCTTGTGTGTTTACGAGAATATACATAATTTGTTGTTTCCTTTGACAATGAGCATTTCAAATACTCCTGATCATTCATTTTGCGAATTACAAAAAAACTCAACGATGAATAATCATCAGAGTTTTCAACACGAATAGCTTTTGAAAAAATTCAACGACTTGACAGAAGATACTTATTGTATGACAGTAGATTAGAAAAGTTTTACTCTGTCAGATTTCATCAACATAATTTCCTACAAATACCTGAGAAGAAAAAAAGATTTTTAATTCAATGAAAAATGCTTGCCAAATTAGCTTTTCTCAAGAATGAAATTAAAAAAACTAATACAAATTTTGTTTTAACAATCGAAATAAAATAAGTTCTGAATTTCCTAGATTTTATCGTACAGTAAAAGGGTAAAGGAATCAATTTATTTCTTCGAATGAAACCTAAGTGTAGTGAAATGTTGCAACGTAACCCTTCCCCTTCGATTCTAATGGTGAAGACAAAATATATTTTTTCCCAAGTTATAAAACAAATTGAAAAGAGAAATGTTGCACTGAAGCTGAACCTGATCATTGATTTCAAAGAGCTAGTTATTAATCGTAAAAAGCTATTTGTACTGCATTTTAACTTGTTTTATTCGTACGTGATAAATTTTTCATGCAATTTAACATCAAGTGCGTGTCGTCTGCTTTCACGTTTCATAGTTCTATAGTTCTCAATTGTTATTAACTGCTGAACAATTCCTTTTTTCCAACAATTTCTAGTTATTCAGGACTCCATATTTCAACAAATGATTTCGTAATAATACTATATAGTGAAATTGTATCCCAGTTCGATGTCATGATCATTGGTAGAACTAAACTCTCTCTTTGTCTCGGGAACTTTGCTGGATTATCATTCATGTTTGAACAAATGAAACCACGTTTTAATTTTGTCATGTGAATATTCTTCATGTTGAAGTCAATCACATCACCCGCCAAAGCCTCTTGGCATGCTCAGTTCTATTGCTTCTTTGCAAAAACCATTATTAATCTGTGACAACTTTGTAGCAAAATTTCGATCCGTCTGAATGTAGACGTTGTATTTGATTGAAAAAGATGAATAGTTGTTTGAAGTTTCAGAAAGCCTATTTAAATTTGAGCGAACACAATTTTTCCGATACTACATACATGGTGGACATCGTGTACAACCATAAACGAAGTGTTTTGCTCGTCAAAAGTAAAAGTTCGCTGATTTTATAGAGGGTTTTCACGAATATCTTTTGGCTGACAGTACTTTCCTTACACTCCTTCATCCAACCTTTGGACTATTGTATATTATTCGAAACTGTAACTATATTGTCATCATGTCAAGCTCATCTTGAGATGAAAGCTATATACTCTGATCGATATCCTATCTTCTTCAGCAAGCTAGGCATTGCAGTCTCAATTTTCTTACAGTGATTAGCAGAATAGTATATGTTTTCAGTGTCCATCTTATTCACGGCATTAATAGTTTTATCAGCACTCAATGAGTAAGCAAGTAAAATAAGACAATCAATAATACGTAATAAATCTAAAAATTAAATCTACTAATAGTTCTTTTTAGGTATGTTACAAATATAAAGTTTAGAGAGCTATAATGTTAAGTATCCTATTTTCTATTAGACGATTTCTTGCTCGACAACCATGTGCAAAACTTCATTCACTATCAATATGAATGTTTCGACTGATTAGAATGTTATTATTGATGATGATTAGAAAATTGTCTCTCTTTAATAGATCGATCCTTCGTCGCATCATGCTTCATAGTTTCGAATTTATTTCGTGGAATTTCAATTCTTATACATTCAATCGAGAGTTCTGTCACTTTTAGCCTTCCCGAATAATCTTGTGGCTACTGACAATTTTCGATACTCTCTGCGTCATGAATAGACGCAGTCAAAGGACTTGTAAATCAAGTGTTCTATAAAAGTTGACTCACTTGAATTTACATCACCATTGACACTGATGCTGACATAAACCTTTTCTTTGTCCATTAATGGCTATATATAACGATGTTGACATTTGACAGAAGAACAACTGCAAGTTGCACTATTCATATACAGACAGAAAATGCAATGTAATTTGTCATCTTGACATATTTCATAAGGAAAATGGTGAAATTTCTCTTGTTGTATCAAATTGGAGTTAATGGCACGCAGTCGATTTCTACAGTGTTAAACGGCCTTTTATAAAGAAGAAATAAGTCTTTTTTAATCGATAAGATTTGCAGAATATGTATGATTCGTATAAATAATTTAAGATACGTGTAATACTAGACACATAATCCAACATCTGCAATTTTGAAATCATTTCATTTTGAATGAAGTATTCTAAATAACGGAATATGATAAACAATTAAAAATCGAATACTCAGATTAACTAGATTTCATACTTTAGGTTCACATTATCGCAGAATATATTCTGAAAATTTCCAATTTTATCCTCCCATAGTGAATTAGATATTGGCATATATTTGAACACATGGCTATGCTAAAAGATATAATTCAGGAAAATAGGTTTTGCGATGAACTAATGACAAGTAAAACAAGAGAATATGTTTCATATGTGTATGAACGATTCGTGTAGCCACTGTGCATTAACATATTGAAATGTACTTGATATCAAGTTAAGAGTTTTTTATGAAAAATTTGTGAGATGAAAATAAAGTTACCGATTGATTCAAAACTGGAGCTATCGACAAATGAAAAAACGGTTCTTTCGCCGCCATCCTAAACGCACACTTCACATTCACACTCACGATAACTGTTCAAAGGGATATTCTTTTTCCAACACTATTACAACCAAATATTCGAAAATTCAATGTCCTTAATTGATAAAATCATTACAATTCAAAACATTTCTCCCTGTAAGATTTCTCTTTCATGTAAAAAGATTAATTTGCAATACAAACGAAGATGTGTGCTCAACTACCATATAAATTAATATGGTACTTAATCATAGATCATATAAACAATATTTCTGTGGCATAGTGGATTGGATAATAATGTTTTAGTTGTGTATGTCATCAAGATCATAAGAGCTCATCATAAATATTAATATTATACTCATTTTCCCATCTCTATGTTTTCTAATGTAGTTTCATTAGCAAAAACATGTTCTTTGTCGCCATGGATGTTAGAACATTGAGGAGCAACAAAACAAAAGATTCAAGTACTGCTTTGATATGTTAATGTGCCAATGATTGTATTATTCGATTTGGTATTTTGATGGATTTTAATATGACAAAAAGTTGTTTACGATAAACTCTTCCGGAAAGAATGTAAAGAAAGAATGAAACAAAATAATCACACTGTTGCCATATAACTAATATATTCCGAATGGCAATTACATTAGGTGTTTTTGTTGATTGATTGAATGAGTTCAAACTGTAAATAATACCATATGGCACGGTAAGAACAAGATGAGTACTCATTTGCAGAAATAGCATTCGAGTGAGTTGTCTGTCGGTTCTACGACCATGTACAAAATTGATTTGAGGCCTTATGCGAGCCAGGTGTCGTCTAGTATTAGATATAGTCAAAAGGCTGAATGCTACCATTAATAGAGGTGCTAATATATAATAAAGAAGAATTTGAGTAAAAATATAAATATTGATAATTACATTTGACTCTTGTTGGCATGTAGCAGATTCTTCTTGCCAACAGTATATAGGTATGATTGGAGACATGAAGATAATGCATAATATTGTCCAGATGAATATCAATAATCTTGCTTTTCGTATTTTACTTTCTGAATTCAGTGGCTGCACCTGAGAACTCAAGTTATAACGATCTCGTGAAGCTAATACAAGCATCATTCTTGCTAACAGTGGTGGTAAGAATACTAGAAACATGCTCAGTCTACAGCCGATTGGGTTATTCACCAGATAGATAGAAAAACGACGTAAAAATTGTAATGGACATATCAACAAAGTATAGATAATACCACATGTAGCGTATGCGATAAAATAATGTGTACAAGAAGACGAACGAAGAGTGCGAGAACATAAAACACATATGTTTAGTGTATTTGCAATGATGCCAAGTAAAAACTGAAACGGTTGAACATATATATTCACTTGCAGTACTTGATTGAGCAATTGACTCATGTTGATTGATAACTTCTAGAAAAGAAATAGATTAGACAATCTGAGATATATTCTTTTCTCCGTCGTAGATCAGTTTGCGACGAAAAATTTACTATTTTACTTTGTGTCTAAAGGCCATAATTACTAGCAAAAAATTATCTCTTGCTCACCTCAAATAAACTATACTTACAAACGCGTACTAATCATGTGTGATAAAGTAGTTATTTAGTTCGAGAACTGTTTCCTGTCGTATTCATTAAAACTAACAATGATAAAAAAAGTTCCTGGAAAAGGACACAGAATTTCTTGTGTTAAGCCTAAAGTAAACGTAGGATAATGTTAGTTCAAAAGGTACAGTAGAGACTAAAGAGCAATAAGCAGTGATATTAAAGTAAGTTGAAATAATAAAAGGTATTAAAAAGAGCATCAAACTATCTAAAGAATAGTAGAATATTGAGCAGAGAAAGAAAGAACCAAAAACACAAAGAAAGCGAGAGGCTAGACCCAAACTCATAGGAGCTAAAAGAGGAAAGAAAGAAAAGAAAAAAACAAATCCAAACCCCAACAAAAGCAGAATTTATTTTACTTTCTCCCTTCCTCTCCTATGAATCATACAGCATGATTCATGCTCTCTCATTTTCTCTTTTCGTCTTTTTTTAATTTCAGTTTGACTTAAGATAATACTCGAATTCGATGTTTCAAGAATCATTTTCATCTTTTTAACCAGCATGTCGAACTTTTATCCTGCACCGCACCAGCTCGATCTATGTGTTCAGTTCTGATCGTCCCAATGTCAGATAATCATCGCTAGCCCTCGATGCCACTTTTAAATATTTGACCTCGTAGGCATAACAGATGATTAAGATCCGTACGATGCGAGTCTGTTAGTAGTGGGAAAAGTTTAAATAACAACATGAAATGCGCCAGTACGAATATAGAGAAGAGCATATGCCTTTAGTTACCTTGAGGATGCAGCACTTATTCTGTACGAGTTCACCGAAGTGGTACGTTGACGAACAGGTATGAGAGTCTTGTCGATTAGATATCCCTAGCCTACGTACGTAAATGAGGAGATATATTGTATCAGGTGATTTCTATGTTGAGCTTGAGGCAACGATTTTCAATAATCAACTGCTGTTGCTGAGAATATTACTTGAGTTTTTGAATAGTTAATCGATCGTATAGATAATGTTGAGTAAAGTTTAAATTCATCTCAGAACATTTGTAGATCATGTTTCAAATTCATGCACTGATCTGTAAATCAAATTTCTATTTGTTCGACAATTGCTGCTGCGATGTTGTCTACCGAAAAATGAAGGACACCACTTCGGAAATATAAAAATAGCCATATCTCTATGGCCTAAAATGCATACAGTTGGTGTCAACCTGCAACATTGTAGATTACTTCGATAAATCTTGATCCATCTCGATTTTCTACCATGCGCTTCTTAAGTAACTTTACGATCACTAAGCCAAACACGAATCAAAATGACGTAGGTGGCCGGAATTTCCATTCTAGAAAGCTTAACAAGATATGAACCAAACCAAAACCGATTTAAAATAGATTAAAAATCTACAAAGACTTCTGGAAACTGGAGAAATATTAGTCATGTATAACAAAATTTGTTCGATAAGTAACAATACTCGTGTGAGTGAGTGTGAATTCAGTATTTCTTTTGCGAATTGCTAAACCCAAACTATTATATTTGTGAATTTAGTATCTGAGAAGATATCACTTGTATAATTCCTACAAAACCAACTAACATTTAATGAATGCCCTTTCAGAATCTCAAAAGATGCTTCTAATATACAAGATGATTCTCGAAGCAACTCAGAATATGTTCACATTATTAAAAATTCAACATGTGCCATTAAGAACCATGCGTTTAGTATCCCACATATCTGCAAATTACTTCATAAAGATGAGTTGGAATCTTTATGATTGGTTTCTCTATTATCTGCCTCTTTATCTAGGATCTAAACGCATTTTTTGAACTCTTACTGGCTTTTCTGATGTTTCAAATATTTCATCTGCCTATCATAATGCTACAAAAAATCAAACCAATTTTGATAGAATTCTTTAGATATTCAAAAACAACCAGTTTTTATTGCTGATTAAGATCGTGCAATGGATAAACACATGATTTTTTGACAGGATTCGTCATTCTTACTCATCCGAATCGACAAATTTCAGGAAATTTTACAATCGAAAATCGAGAGATTGCCAGGGAGCTCTGATCACATCATGAAGTTCTTTTTTAGTGTGTTTAAGATAAAACCTGTCAAGACGATGATAATTCTAATCTTATCAAAGTCTTTTGGAGAAATCGACTCTTATTAATCATTGAATTCCAAAAATTGAGGTGAGTTCTTCCCTGAAGCACAGATTGATAAAATCCCTTCTACACATGAGTTATGATGATGATGATGATGTTGATGCTCATCATTCAAATGAAGAGCATGGATCTCAGACGGATATGTGTCCCTGAATTTTCTTTTTCTTGTTCTTGTACTTTAGTATCATCACTACGTGTCAGTTGGCGCGATATTTCTATCGATCCCAAATGATCACATAACGGTATCAATGCAACTGGACAGAATGACAATGAGATGGATAAGCTCTATACCCCCATAGGTTTGTTCGTCAACGAAAAGCAAACCATGTACATTACTGATCAATTGAAACATCGAATTGCAGAATGGACAAGCTATTGTCAGTGGTAAATGAGAAGAAAATGAAGTTCATCAATTGAATTAGTCTTTAGATGTCATTGTCGACAAAGAGACAAATAGTGTTACCATCTTAGATCGTGGAAATGAAAGTTTTGTTTGATGGTCTCGTCGAGGCGTTAATCGAGGTGAAGTACTGATTTTTGGGGACGTTTGTAATGCTCTGACATTGAAGGAGCAGGCATCACTCTACGTCATCGGCTAAATAAAACATGAGTTATGACTATACTCAAGAACTGCTATTCAGGGGCTATAGTATTTGTCAGTGATCGAGCACAAGGAACTTAAGTTGAGCGACCCTCGAACGCTACTTACATATTTATCAATAGAAAGCATTCAGTCAATTTTCCAGGCGCTGAAAATAATCGTGCGATTAAAGGGAAAGAGGGTGCAACACGAGGCATTATGTTCCGGGGCGGTCAGGGAATAGGGAAGAATCTGACACAATCGACAGCTCCTCGAGAATTCATTGTCAACCGATTGAGTGACTTCTATGTGACTGATAGTGATAACAATCGAATCATCCATTGGTTAAGAGGATTCAAGCAGAGAAGTGCCGTTATTGGTGGAAACGATAAAGGAGACAAACAAAAGCAAATGAATCATCCCATAGGCTTACATTCAATTTTTTATGAATGAAAGATTGTATTTCATTGGGCTTCTCTCTTTTTTTAAATGAAAATTATTCAAAATCGAAGGAATACTATGGCTCTCATATTGTTGTTCTATTTGAATACGTGGATTTTCAGAAACATTCTTACAGCGTCTTTTCGAGTTCAGAAGTTCATAGACGCACTAGCAATACTGCTTAACCTCACACTCGCATAAAGAATACGTTGTTGGTTTCCTAGATTCAGCTAACTGTGTTACATATGACAGTATGCTGCTACACACACACATCGCATAACTATTGGCCGAAGTCAACTCAACAAAATTCTATTAAAACTCTACTTCATCATTCAAGCAATACTAATAGTCAGTTGGTCATCTGTTTATCTATAGATCGGTTATCTCTAGTGGCAAAATAATCATCTGATCATGATTCTCCCTAACTAGTTTCAGAAATATATTTCAAAATCTAACTGTTATGTGTTGACATCAATCTTCTTTTACAATTACAGTTTTGAATTTTATGTCTTCTGTTAAGAACTAGTAAGGCTCCACTAGTCTTAGCAAATGAGGAGTATACAACTATGAATTCTATCTAAGTCATGAAGAACGCGTGAAATTCCGTTGTTCTATGCATTCTCCTTAAACAAATAGTTGCCTGTTTTTACGCAAGTAAAGCTACGTTTTTATCAATATCTTATAGAACTATCAACTGAAATATTTTATTGCTTTTTTCTCGCCGGAGTGTCATGAAAATAAGAAACAGCTCGGTCGCATGCGAGTGAGAACCATTCGTTTATTTGATACTTTTATAAAGTTTCTTTAGAAATTCTGAATGCCTCATCTTTTGAAGTTGATCTTAGATTCGGCACATCAAACATAGAATCTCTTTCTGATACTTCTAATTACACCGGCAAATCGTTTTTTTTTCGTTTTCAAAATGAGCGTGTGTGTTTTGGGCGAGTACTGCTTCAGAAATGTCGAATCCATTTATTTTTCTCTTCATTAGTTGTCATCTTAAAAATTTTCCAAATATAAAGACGCATGTAATGACAATGAACAGTACTAATCATATAATTCATGGCAGTGTGCAAATTTTTTCTTGTTGATCCTTATACATTGTCAGCAGGCGAAATAAATCTCGAAAGGGTTCCTGCAGCTTCGATGAAATGCCAAAATTTGTGCGGTTTTCGAAGCATAAAGATGCTGACTATAATTAATTGATGAAGATTGAACAAGCTTTTTAATATCAGAAGATAAAAATATTATCGGTCAATAGATAAACAAAATTTTATTGTAAATTTTCGTTGCAATGAACTCAATTCAACATCGAAGACTGTTAATCAATTTAAAATCTAGAGTTTCATTTAACAGTGAAAGATGTAGATAGAAGCATTTCAATGATTCCTTTATCTCTTAACAGATAGATTGTGAGTTTGTTTGGATCATAATTTAATAGATTCATTCGATCAAGCTATATGAAATGCCATGGGAAGGTAATGACACACGTGTCGACCTTTAGTATCTCTTCATCGGAATGACTACAAGAGGAAGAACCTGTTATTGCCATTTGATAGAAAATTTTCTCCTTTTTCGAAGTATATACCACTTATTTTTATTAATTAAATCATCAAAACTAGGGTATAAGGTGATGTAGAGACGGCCGGAATATAGTTCGGTACCTGTTATGTATGCTAAAATAACAAGACAAAACATTGATTGGTACATATCTTTTCTAAACATGTGTTGCAAAGATCGTTTAGTACCAGCTGTTAGGAGTCTTCTTTCTCGAACTTTAGGTATTTGTGTTTTTATCAATCATTCATAAACAAAATGACATACAGGAACGAAAAATGGCTTTTAAACGAATTTTTTTACACTTTGATCGATTTATCGAAGAAAATTTGTGATACAACTTAAACACTTATGGTAATAGTTTTGACTTTTTTCATAGAGAAATAATATGTGAATGATGGGTAGGCTATATATTTGAATTTATTGGTATTTGGAGTTGTGGACAAGTGAAACCAGAGAGTAAAACTACTATATTTTGTGATTCGAACATTTCGTACTATTCCTCGTCATCTGTAAGGACATTGACCATATTCTACTATCAAATCAAGACATCGTTATTTTTCATCTTTTTTTTTAATAAAAAATAAAAATTCTACTTTTCCACTGATAGATTGCAGTTGTCGATGTTTCTTCTATCATCTATTTATCATGTCAGATAATTCACAAAATTTCTTTGATGAACCAATCAAAGTATAAAAAATTTCGCTCATAAGACTTTTCTCTTTGCTACATACCATTTTGTTTATGAATGAATAACAAAATAAATTATATAAATTTCGAAAAAGAAGATCCTGTATAGCTGGTACTAAATTATCTCTCCAATATGTGTTTAGAATAGATATGTACCAATCCATGTTTCGTCTTGTTATTTTAAACTAAGTAACACGCACTGAGCTATGTTTTGATTTTCTCAGCATTGTCTTGTGCTCTTCTTTTTACGATTGTCCAATAAAGATAAGTGATCTGTGGTCGAAAAGAGCAGAGATTTTCTATCAAATGATAAAACAATTTCTTATTTGAGTCATGCCGATGAAGAGATAGAGCAATTCCAGTTCGAAACACAATTTGATAAAAGTATCTGTCGCCCATAAAATGGATAAGAATTCAACTTATTGCTTTTATCACCATGTCCTCACCATCGTGCAGTTTTTGTTTTCGTAAATTACATCTACGCGTGCAGATTTTATGGCTAAAGTGAAGTTTACTGATACAAGGTAGTGAATTCTTATTCCCTTTCGTTAATTTTTTTTCTCCATCATATAATTAAAAAACAAGCGATTCACCGGATTAAATCCCCTTCAGTAGAAATATGAGAGTTACGTATGAATTCAGTTTTTTGGAGATGAGAACTCGGGATACGGTAGATTTTCACCAATTATGTTTCCAATAGAACTGGTTAACCACTTTAAGCTTGTGAGAGCTATAGTAATGGTTCACTAAATCATTCGAACTATGATAGCCATAGTCTTAACCCATGTGACCCCTTTTTTAAGGACTGCGTTGTACTTCGCAGCGAATGATTTGAATACAAAACAAATCGCTACAGATATTTCAGTCCTTTAGTAAGAAGTTTGACAAGTGTGTTGCCGTCGTTAAAAAAGAACTGTGATAGGTACAAAACATTAATAAAAAACTGTTCACAATAACTTATTACTTTCACGTACTACAACTACCTAATAGACAATCTTGATATATATTGCGATCAATAATAATGATTTATCAATTTAAAGACACAGAAAAGAAATACAGTAGAGATGAAAGAAAAGAATAAGAGTTACTAGCAAACTAACTTTTAAAGAAAACCCATGCATTTATTTATATCGACGACTCATACAACGAAGTCACAGAACAGTAAGCATAAAACAGGTGTGTAACAATAGCATAGTTATTCTCAATATACTATAGTTACCATTACTATATTTTCATTCACATGATGTTCTCATAAGGTACCTCCGTAAGTGGGTGTCGCAGAATTTGCTGAAAAATTTGATTCAGTTATAGATGAACGTAAATAACGACAACTTAGATGATCATTTATCTTCATCAAGAATCGAGATCTGCTTGAAACATGAAAGTAACTACGACTGGAAAATCAAACAAAATGGCACACAATATGCAGTCACCGTTTGCTGCTCGTCGACGTCAATCGGGAGTGTCTTTAAGCCTACATCAGAAGATTTGGAGGTGGTGGCGTCTTCATCACGAGATTTGCAATCAGTGGTGCCTAATGAAATCGAAGAAATATCTATCTACGATGTGAGAAGTCATGCGAAGCGTAATCTCATACTTATGACTCTGGCAATAATTGCTTTTCTACTTCCGAATTGTGATACTATATACTTACCGGTTCTCAGCACAATCGCTAGTGATTTGAAAACATCTGATATGCTAGTGGGAGTCAGTATATCGATCTATTTGTTCATGAGTGGTTTTTTGAGTCTTCTCTGGGGATGTATTTCAGATCGATTCGGTCGAAAGATTACGACGAGTATATCACTGATTATCTTCTTAATAGCTTCAATCGTATGCATATTTGCTCCTAACATTGCTGTTCTTATTGTGTGTCGCGCCATACAAGGTGGCGCCGTATCAGCAACGTTGGTGGTTGGCCAAGCTTTAGTTGCTGATATCTATCCTGAAGACAAAAGAGGTCTGGCGGAAGCATTCTTTTTCGTGCCATTTAACATTGGTCCTGTGATTGGTCCGCTAATTGGAGGCCCATTAGCCCAGGCGTTCGGTTGGCGTAGTACTTTCATCTTTTTGTCAATCTTTGGATTTTTTGTTCTAATAATGATGCTCCTCATAGTACCCGAAACACATCAGTACTTTGTGAAAGAGCGCTTCCAAAAAGTGAATCCGACGAAACACATTATCGATGCTGAGCCCAATGAAATGATGCGATTTCAAAAACCTTGGAAACCACTCATTTATTTGGCTGATTTGACAATACTGCCTTACATGGGTGTAATGACAACGACATTTGCCACTCTATATACTAGTCTAACTCTATTTTCTACGTATCTTAGTGAAAATCCGTATAGTTATTCAGAAACCATGATCGGTATACTCTTCATACCGTGTGGCGTAGCCATGTTTACAACCAGTATCATCAGTGGATGGCTATCGGACAAAGCTGGCAAACATTTTGGATATAACAGATGTCCTGAAGCACGCCTTGTACCAGCTATCGTTTTATCCATTCTTCATCCGATCGGATTGATTATATTTGGGTGGACATTTCATTATAAACTCAATCTGGTTGCACCAATCATTGGCATGGTTTTACTTGGTATCGGGCAAGCAGTCGTCGAGCCAAGTGTTTCGTCTTACTTGACAGTTAAGAAACAGAGCGAAGCAGGAGCAGTGTTAGCCGCCAATACATTTCTCTACTTCTGTGCAGCAGGCATTATTGTAACTATCGCTCTCCCACTCGAGAATGCCATGCATACAGGACCCTACTTCTCTCTCATGTGTGGTATCAATCTCGTGTCTATATCATTGGCCAGTATAGCAGTCTACAAAAGTATAAGACGATTAAGACGTACTACTGAACAACCAAATGGTCTGAAATTTTAGTGAGAAAACTCCACACAATTGTAAAAAAAAAGCACTAATTCATTGACTTGTCATATGAAGTAGAATCTAGCGTAATCACGGCAATGACCTTCATTGAATGGTGTTTTCTCAACTACTTTTATAAATGAGAATTTTTCATTGTTAGCATTGATAAATTCTCATTTATAATTTTTATATATTTTCTTCGCGTCATATATCAAAACTTTTACCATGTATGGAGAGTGTAAATTACATTTTAAGGCCTACTTGCAATATCTGTTTCTCTGGCATTTCGACATCAACCGATACTTCTGGTACATACATTAGGTACCCTATATGTCTGCTTTGTGCTAGAAATTCAGTTTTATACTTATTATTATGATAAAAATTAAAGCATTATGAATACTGGATAAAAAATCGAAATCCTGCCATAGCTCCTAAAATATTGTTCATACTTGATGGTGAAGTTACATCAAAATTGATTCTCGAAAAAACGGTTACACATCAACATCGATTTAAAGTACTAATTTTAAAAAGCCGTTAATCAATATGTATGGATTTGTGCTTTACTTCAGTCATTCTAGGATCCTTTTCAACTTTTACCAACATTTTGCTTTATTTAAAGCTCTACATTACTGTGTAATTGAATCATTCGGTTCTATATAGTTCCCGATAAAATTCTCTGTATGTATGACTTGTCCAATGATCCAGCTTATGAAGGGATGGTTAAAACTAGCATGCATTTAAAGATTTTGTCGAAATTGATCGATATGACATTTATTTCGATTTTTCTAGTGAAATCATAAATTTTGAATACTCTATTACAGAAAAAGGAAGCATCACTATCTTAGAAATATCTGAAAAGATGAAATTCTAGTATACAACTCCTGTAGATATATTTTTTATAAGCCTACATATTAAACTATCAGTTCATGACTTGAACTTGCCTTGTCTATGGATTCATGTTCCAAAAACATACGCATAGAACATTTCAGAAGAGATCTATTTAAGTTATTATTAATCATACAGTTGTATCCTTCATTTCAAATCCGTTTTATTCTATAGAGTAAATAAAAAATAAACGGAGTGTATTTCAATACTATGAATTTATGCTGCATCGATCTTGATTATCAAAAAAGCGATACCTATATACGATCTGAAAAAGTTTGTAATCTGAATCTCAAGTGTGCTTACGTAGGCAGATAATTTCACTGATTGACTATTCGATGATAAGACCATAAATTAAAAATGAATAAACTATACTCAATCTTTCTGGATAGATTTTCATCATAACGTCACATTTGGTTCAAGGGATTTCACGATTTTGTATCGTATGACGACAGTGCTGCCGAGCAGGAGTTGATATTGAAAATCTCTAGTGATACCGGGTGAAATTATACTAAAAACAAAAGACCTTGATCCATTGACTACTGAATAATAAACAGGTCGAAACTTATATGATAAAGAATTTCATAAAAATGTTAATGATAATGAAGAGTTGCATTATGTTATACGTTTCTTTATAAGTAAGCGAGTGGTTGCTTTATCCCAATGGTTAAAATCTACAATGTAAACAACTAATCATTTATACTCCATCTCCATTGATCTGTACAATGTTTTAGTTCGGTGCTCTTCCAAATTGTTTTCTCCTTAGATGAAGCAGATCATGATTGTATTCAAGAATTGATCGAGAAATAGCAGATATTTATACGTGCGATCAATCTTTTTTTATGCTCTCGTAATTTTGGATGATAGAATTTTCAATAAACATTTCATACTTTCTGAATGTACGACCTTTCAATGATAGTTTCTCTCTGATTTTATTCTCAACATATGATTTAGGTTCATCATAAGACATTTATTCTACCTCGTTGACTCGAAAGCATGTATTATATAGTGCTTGTGTTTAACTATATGTATTAAAACATTACTAATAGAAATATTTATGAAGTTCATAAGAAAAAGAAAAATTATTCTTAGTGGGTGCCATAGGATTATCTGATGAACAGCTTCACGAAAAACAA
Source organism: Rotaria macrura (assembly GCA_900239685.1). Taxonomy (NCBI): domain Eukaryota; kingdom Metazoa; phylum Rotifera; class Eurotatoria; order Philodinida; family Philodinidae; genus Rotaria; species Rotaria macrura. Next base: position 138,328 of record OENT01000303.1, read on the forward strand.
GTGTCGTTCTCTATATTTCAATCTATTGATTGTTACAGGAGCTTGAAATTTACTATTTTCTATGTTCCTTTTGTTAAAAAATGAACAGAAGATAGATGATGATATATCCTACTTTATCTACTTTTTAAAACCATCACTACCCTAGCTGACGAAAATAAGCAAATAACGCGTTAAAACGGCCGTTTTTTTGCTATTTTTTCCGCATTTAAACTTTCAACAAATGTCCGAATTCCTCCGTTTTAACAGTCA